>CM066203.1:55574797-55577297 GCA_033675215.1 Rhodiola kirilowii | reverse complement strand
TGCATAGGAAGCTCGAGCTCCGCTCAAAGCCCACACAAGCACACCGAACGCTGCGCCCGATGCCTTGCATAGGAAGCTCGAGCTCCGCTCAAAGCCCACACAAGCACACCGAACGGTGCGCCCGATGCCTTGCATAGGAAGCTCGAGCTCCGCTCAAAGCCCACACAAGCACACCGAACGCTGCGCCCGATGCCTTGCATAGGAAGCTCGAGCTCCGCTCAAAGCCCACACAAGCACACCGAACGCTGCGCCCGATGCGTTTTCGAAGAAGCGTAAGCAAGCTCAAGCTTCTTCGAAAAGGCACCGGGCGCATGCCCTGACGCCTTGCATAGGAAGCTTGAGCTCCGCTCAAGCCCACACAAGCGCGCCGGACAACTAGCCAGTCGAAAGTCCAATCCCCAAATTATGACTTCAAAATGCGCATTCATTTTCAATTCCCCAAGCAGTTCGAATCCAATCTTCTACTTTGCCCGAGTCTTATCCGAAGAAATTACGATTTTCCATCAAAACCCAAGGACCAATGAAAATTTTTGGCTACTTGGTCGACGCCCCGATCCCGAAAGTGACTTTCGAAAGACATAACAGCCTACTTGACCGACACTTCACAAGGAGACCCGGTCGCACATCTCCGGTCGCTAAAGCATTTGGTAAGCCCGAGTTCAACATGGCACATGGACACCCACTGCCCATGAAATCCAACTATTGCCATGTCTCCCTCGACCATACTACTTTGCCCAGGTCTCTTCGATGTACTTGTCCTTACCACTTGGATGTGGCAAAAGGCGTCCATGTGAAGTTTATTGCTGCCATGAAATCCTAGAGTCAAATGCGGCCCTGCATCGATCAAACCAACCAATAGGGACACCAAAGGGACCACAAGCCGAGAATTCTCAGAACGGACCAACACGTCCCAGTATGTCCGACTTTCGTCATAGGAGTGCACCGACGAAATAATTGTGTTAGGGCCAATTTATAAGGATTCTCGACTTGCGACTTGCATGGTAGGGGGTAGCAAAACCCATGCAAGCTTTTCCGAAATTTTCATTTTTGGACCCTCGACTGACCTCTACCCCCTAAAGAGCCAATGGGACTTTTCTGGGTCTGGCAGGAGGAAACATGACATTGTCTGTGCTTACATACTCACTTTTTTTTTAAGTTGTGCTACTCCAAATTCTGAATTCCACACATCGTTGCGTTTGTTATGAAATGTAGTTTCATAATATGTAGGCCAATTTCGTTTTCGATTTTTTTTTGTATTTTTTTTGTATTTTATAATGATAAAATACGAGAAAATCTATTTAAAAATCCAAAAAAAATATTTTTGCTCCAATACAGCTTGAGTAGTTAAATTAACACATCTTCTAAAGATGTGTCGAGAAACTTTTTGAAAAATATAATTTTTGCCCGTTTTTCTGGGAAGGACCTAGCGGCGATCGAAATTGCTCGACAGGGACCCGAGGCCCCGCCGAGGACCGAGGCCCCGACGAGGACAGAGGCCCCGACGAGGACCGAGGCCCCGACGAGGACCGAGGCCCCGACGAGCACCGAGGCCCCGACGAGCACCGAGGCCCCGACGAGGACCGAGGCCCCGGCGAGGACCGAGGCCCCGACGAGGACCGAGGCCCCGGCGAGGACCGAGGCCCCGACGAGGACCGAGGCCCCGACGAGGACCGAGGCCCCGGCGAAGACCTAGGGCCCCGGCTAGGGACCCAGGGCCCCGACGGGTCTTCTAGGCAAGGACCCAGGGCCTCGCTCGCATAACGGTTTTTTTTTTCATTTTAGGACCAAGGAGCCTTTTTAGGCATATTGGACTCATGGTCCCCGATGAGAACCATTTTGGAACGCATGACGAATTGTAGCCTCGCGAATGATTATGGTAGACTACTTGGTAGTACTTCGATCCGTCTTGTTCTTAACCTTCGTGATGAACGTTAAGGCACATGTTTATGTTAGACTACTCACATGAACTTGACCTCCAAAGCATTGGGGCTTACATTGGACATTTCCACCTTTTGATTTCATTCGATATGTTTTCTCCAACGTAGGCTTACGTTCATTCACTTATTTCCTTGGACTCTATTATATTATCCTTGTTTGTTCACTAATTTGCCTTTTTCCAAGGTACCCATCTCTTGGTTCAAGCTAAAATTATAAGCTAAAGTCCAACTCCTTTAAAAGTCGAAGTACACTTGGGGTCTTTTTCACACTTGTGTTTTTTATCGCGAAAGTCTCTTCGTCCAAGTCCAAGTCCAAGTCCTCCGAAATCGTACACTTGGGTCTTTTTCCAACATACGTATGATTAAAGCTACTTGGGGTCTTTTTCATTCATTCTCAACACTTGTGTTTTTTATCGCGAAAGTCTCTTCGTCCAAGTCCAAGTCCTCCGAAAATCGTACACTTGGGTCTTTTTCCAACAGGCGTATGATCATAGCTACTTGTGTTTTTCATTCATTCTCAACACTTGTGTTTTTTTACTCCGAAATTTTTTTGGGTACTTAGT
>CM066203.1:55561699-55574697 GCA_033675215.1 Rhodiola kirilowii | reverse complement strand
TAAGAGAATGAGTCACATAGGGGTTAAAGAGAAGGAGTTAGAAATGCCACAGGAACTAACAACATAAAAGTTCTCTCCACCTATGGCCAAAACCAGAGAAAGCCTTTTTCCCTAAGAGGAAGGGAAATAGAAATGAATTTTTGTGTCGCATATAGCTACAAAATGAGAGAATGGGAATTCCCTTAGGGAGCAGACTCCATTTTCATATTTTTTATGTCGCATATAGGGCCAAAACCACAGAAAACTGAGTGAAAGTTTTTCTAGAAAACAGCTTGCTTAGAGAGCTTGCCTGTAAGGGGAAGGAAAGCTCTCATTTGTCCAATCCACCGAATACTGTCCTTTCCTTCTTTTACCAGTTTTCTCGTCGAGTTGCTGCTACGTTTCTTGAGCAGCAACAGCCTACATAGCCCGGCTCCCTCTTTTTTAAGGAAGTAGGCATCAGACAAGTCTGTAGTTCTAGGTCCTTTTTCCAGTTCTATTCTTAAAAGAAGGCAGGGATTCGATTCCTCAAAGGGGTGCTACCCTGGGTTTGACACGGAAGTTAGCAATAAGGAGTTACGGCGCATGGTAAGCTAGACAACCTCATCCTTTGAGATCCTATTGGAAGGAGTTTCCAAGCTTTCCCATCTACTAAGGATTAAAAAGGCTAGCTGGGGCGTAAAGCCCCTATTTTAAAAGTATATTCTCGTGTGAGGGCTCAATAGGTACTTAGTGTAAGCCCCTAACTGCTGATTCGCTTTAAGCAGATATAGTCCTGCGGCTCATGTTGAGGAACATGTTGGGGCTCCTGGCTTACATCTCGTTGTCGAGGCAATTGGATTGGTTCGCTCCTGAGAGTCGTCATCCTAAGGGGGTAGATAAGCCCCCGAATAACTACTACTAATATACCTTTTAAGGTAGGCTTCCAAGGGTTCCTGCAACATGAGTCATCGAATCTCTTTTGCTTTTAGAGTTGAACATTTCGGGAACGTGGAATGTAATAAAAATTTAAAATAACTCCAGTTAGGAACCATCAAAAAAGGAATCACGCTCTGTAGGATTTGAACCTACGACATCGGGTTTTGGAGACCCACGTTCTACCGAACTGAACTAAGAGCGCTTTCTTATCACAGTAGATACGACTATAAAGAAAAGGATTCTTTTTTTATCCCAAATACATCTTGCATGCATATAGTATCATAAAATGAAAGATTATGTATGTCCAATTGGAATCGATCTCAATGGATCCCTCGTTACTGCCCAGAGGAGAAGTAATAGGTAGGGATGACAGGATTGGAACCCGTTACATTTTCCAAAACAAAGGCGATACCAAGCTACATCCCTTTCAATTAAAATGGGTCTACAGTGTCATTTTGTAGAGAATCCCTGCCCAGTTTTCCACATCGTTATTTCCTCCATCGATATAAAATATCTCTTGCCATTTTTGATTTTAGGTCTTTATTGATTTATATACTCATCATCCCGCCGCTCCTACCAACGCTTACTTACTTATGATAAAAAGGGTTCTAAATAATCAGCCCTTTGGATAAGCGAGGCTTTCCCGATGGAAATATTTGCATGCGAGAGAGATCCCAATTCTGTGTATCCGGTTAAGCAAGCCCTGCCGCCAGCTTCCACCCAGACAAAAAACAAACGTGAGCGCCTAGCGCGAAAGGTTGCTTTACTAATAAATAAGGCGCGTTAGCGCTTTTGTTTTCCAATAAGGGGCGGAGCTTGAAAAAGCGAAGCGAGCCTAGAGTAGCAGCCTATTAAGTTTTTCAGGCCCCTTTACTTTCCATTCTATTAGTAAAGCGCTAGCGCCCCTATAGAGTAAGGTTCTTCTCCTATCAATGAAACCGAAAGAAAGACAAAAACCCGGTTTCGTATAGATCGAGACTTGTAGCTTGATTCTTTACTCATTCCATATTGGGAATAATTGCTGGAAATCGTTCGATAACACTTCTTCCTATTTTTTTCAATGATATCCGACGATCAAGACAATTCCCGTGAAACTCTTTCATTTCATAGAAGTGAATTCTTATTCTTACGAAGCAAATAGCATTTCCTATTGATTTGTCCCCTTGACTGGACCTATTCTTATTTAAAATTATCCGTCGCTACGCTGTTCCCAAGGACTAGCAGAATCGAAATAGCGAAATTCTTGGGTCACCTCAATGGGTTCAGAAACCACACGTTTCTCTGGATCATCATAGCGTACTTCCACATATCCACTCAGAGGAAGGTCTTTTCGTAATGGATGACCCTCGAAACCATAATCTGTTGATATACGGCGTAGATCCGGATGATTGATGGAAGAAACACCAAACATATCCCAAACTTCTCGCTCCCACCGGCCGGCTGATGGAAATGGGCTTACTACCGGGGATATTCGTGTTACTTCGTCTGCACTGGTTTGTACACGAATGCGTGAGTTATACCGAGTACTCAGTAAATTATAGACCACTTCAAATCTTCGTTTTCGAGAGGGATGATCAACTCCGCAAATATCGATCGAAACTTGAACCCTTGTATAGGTATGCAATTTGAGAAAGCACAACAATGGAAATGGGTAGTCCGTATTAGTCTCAGGTCTATTCCCATGTTCCGATCTTTCCATTTTTTTTACCCATTTTTGGGGTAAAGTCTCCCAACTATATTTGAAAATGGATTGGTTATCCATAAAGATAAAGAAAGCTTTCTTTATTGTAGTTCCGCTTCTTGCTCTGGAGCTGACATAAACTCATCTTCTTGAATGGCAAGGCTTGCTCTTCCTTATTTGTAGTAAAGTTCGGGAAAATGAACTCCTCTTGAAAAGCCTATTCCTTATTCACGCTAGAGGTCTTGATGTGGAATTTTCTCATTGATTGTGCATTCCCTCCGGTTCGTTAATCCGTCTTCCTTGATACGCCGCTGCTTTGGGTTTCTTCTTTCTAAGGCATTTACGCGGATAAGGAAAGGAAATTGAGCCGCCTCTTTCTCTTATCTGCACTTGAGTCGCTTCTCTCGCGATACCTAGACACAGGTTAGAATATGCTCGACTAAAAGGATCCGTAGGAGAAGGACTCGGGAGAGGGAATACGAGTTCCATTCCTGTAAGAGTAGTTCCAGTTGTTTGTAGCTAAGGGTCAATTATCCCGCCCCCACTAACAAACAAGCCCTCTGCTGCTAAGGGAGGAAAGCAAGGCTAAAGATAGTGTAGCTAGGGTGATCGCTCTCTTCTTTTCGGTAATAAGCAGTTGTTATATTCTACGCTATTGTTGTTCTTCTTCCTCTTTCTTTCGAATGAACGAGTGATTCATGGGTATATTAGCTAACGCCTTTACTCGGTAACTAACTCATCTATCTTCTTAAATAGAATCATACGGAAGGGCTACTTTAGGTAACGTGAATCCTCCAACAGCAGCTTGCGTATAGAGAGCTTTACGTTGTTATTTGGTTTAAATCGAATCCCTTCTCTGTGGTAAGAATGCCCGGCTTAGGAGAATAAATGACTTCTTGGGATCACAGGCAGGGTAGGGCGCAAGGTAAGCCACTTCTGTTAGACTGCCTTAGGAGGGAGCCCCTGCCAATGGGGATGTTTCTACGATCGTCACACCGCAGTAGTCTTTAGTCTTATGGCGCTGTTCTTCTGCGGTTAGAAGCGAACTAGTCTGATTCTTCCTTTGCCGACGGGGGGAACGGCTTTACCCGGGGGGGATCAGTAGCTCATGTTTTCGACATTCAACCAACAGCTATGGTTACACGGAATGAGGCTTATTTCTCTACTCTGATGTTATGCCTTTTAGCTACTTCCTGTAGGAGTCGTTTTGAACTATAGAGAGCTGCGGTTGGTTGTTTACCAACAAAGAGACATGGGAGAAAGGATGCACGCACATAAGAAGAAATGAAAATGGAACATCATCCGATCCGAATTCATCAGAATCAATCAATATCCACTTTCTAAACCGAGACTGACACCAGTTTACGGAATGACTTGATCTATCGTACTAGATAGATAGCAAACCTTTCATACGCAATTCCTCGATCCATTCATTAATGCGCAAGAGAAAGCGATCTATCAGACTAGAGGGAAGTTGGTCTTTCTCCATGACCCACCCCCTTCGCGCAACTTCTCGCGTAAGGGCTTCGCTCGAATGTCGTTCCCAGGGCCTTATTCCATATATAGGTATGATCTCCTACTTCAAAAAGAAGAGAGCTAGGCAGGTTATAGATTCATAATGAGAATCTTCGACAGAGATCGTTCCTTCCGTTTAGCAATCAATTAGATCCCGCCTTTTTCTCGTCTAGCTCTTAGCTTGAAGCATGGCTTGCCGTTTGATGCTACTCTTGGGAACATTGATACATCGACTTTTAAGTCGACATAGGGGGCTAGACAGTTAGCAGAATTTAGTGTCTCCTTGGGATAGTTTGAATACCAAACCCTTAGTCACTGGACCGAGAAAGGTACTACAGTATAGAAGACTCGTGGGTAGACTTATATACTTGACTATCACCAGACCGGATCTTGCATATGCGGTTGGTGTCCTTAGTAAATTTATGCACTCTCCACGTATCCCTCATCTCGAAGTTGAAAATAAAATATATCGGTATCTTAAGTCTCTCCTGTCTTTCTCTTACCTAGATATGGAAAAAGACTTCAAACAAGTAGCTCGTGGAACATCTCCCACTTGCCCTGCTTTTATCAATCTTCTATCTCGGACTACGTCATGATCAGGCAGCCACGCAATGTATTTCAGATAGGCGCCCTTGGGGGCGCATTACTTATCCATATAAGTTCTCCTCGCAAGAAAGCTTGGGAGGAAACAATATATTTCTATTTTATTTTTGTAGTAAGTTGCTACGTACGCTTCGCCCGGGGTTCTACCACCACTAACACTAATAAGGCATCGAGACCAACCCTCGTGAGCTGGACATCGAAAGCAAGACTCATGGTATTATTAACAATCTTGTTGAACTGTGTTTCTGTTCTACTAATTTAGTATTCTAAGCCGACCGCCTACGATGATAGTCCTCTGGGTTCCCTCTATTGTCGCCCAAGTTCTTTGACTTCCGCTTCTATACTCTATTTATTTATGAAAAAGGATATAGAAGATACAAGTAAAGGAAGGGACTCAGAAAAAGGAGGGGACTCTCTCTCCGTAGGGGCTCACTCGACGAAAGAAAGAATCTGACCAATCCCCCCTTCCGACGACGGAGGCTTTCATTCCTTCAACAGCAAGGGTCACATCTACACTGAGATAGTTATATGGTGGTAGTCTAGTAACAATAGAAGAGGAGTAGGACTGCTTATGGCGCCGGAGAAAGGGATAGTTCGCTGACCCCGGTGATTGGACCTTGCCTAAACTCACTCACGATGGAAAGTAGGCCTCTGCTTGAGAATGGACTGAAGCTTCCCTCGATGACTTCCCAACCCTGTCATCACTCGCAACTAAGTGAGTTCAGAATCATAGTTACCTGCTAAGCGCTACTAGGCTTACCTCTATCTGGATAGACCTCCCCATAGGCAAGGAAGCCCGTAACCGAGGCTTTCGACAAATACACGCTCTTGAGCATCCCGAGCTCCCCTACTCATACTATGACGGAATAAATGGAAAAGCTTTGGAGACGTCTTCTATTCAAAGAAATCCCATCAGCTTACCTAGCTTCGAACAAACCTGTCCTTCTTCTGATCTGCCTGAGGCAAAGCCCGATTCATCTCATTACGATCTCGAGCAAAGCCCGGAGACAACGACCTCAAAAGCCCTATGACTCTCTTTAGCTGATAGGCCAACGGATCTCTGTGTCCGGGACTGAGGAATCATGCCCGCTCGTCGAAAGATGAGTGAACAACCTTTAACAAGAGTAAAGTGCCGCAGGCTTTTCGACCTTTTCGACTGAAGTTGGATAATTTCCCGGAATCTTCTACTTTGTTTTGTCAGTGCCACACGGCAATAGAATCTAAAAGCCTTTGGGCTTCGATGACCTTACCTCAACTCCGCTGCTTGGATTGACCCTGCAAGCTCACTTCCTGCTCCCACTTATTAGAGGGGAAGACTTCGCTCCACTTATATTAGAACCTAGCCTGGGAACAGTAGCTCAGTGGAAACCTGTTTACCGACTGTAATAATAAGGTAAGTTCCCCGTGAACTAGAATAGAAAAAAATTGGCAATGCAATCGAGTTTTTGATCTAAAATCTGTGAAATAAGTTGTCTAAACCCGGGATTTTTCGACTCAAATTCACCCTTTTTAGGGATTTCCAAGATAAGTCATAAAATGTGTCATTTGCTTAACACGCTATAGTTGAGGTTGATAAGGTTTCATTTGACAACAGGAGTGTGGCATTTGTTCTTTCTTTTCCAATTATGAGGTTATAGTGCGCCTGTCCAAAAGCAAAAGCCAATGCATTTTACCCTATCTAGAAAAAACCCTTGCATCGCTCTCTCCCATAAGGGGTTGCTGAGCCCTAACCTAAAGAATGGTAGTCATACCGATCAATAACTACTCGAAACCCAACATCAATGGATGTTTCCACGGGCCTGCTAAACTCTGTTTTCGTCTAATAACTTCGATATCTGTTAGGGAGGGATTCCGGTATTGACATTTCATCCGCATGGGGGGAGCCCCCTAACCAAAGCCTGTAGGCGGATCTAAAAAGTAATTCTGCTTGCAGTTGTGCCGGGTTTCATTCTATATATAAATGACATCATCAGAGAAGAAGCTCGACAAAGAGGGTGAAACCCCAGGGAAAGAAAGATGCAAATGCCTCTTTTGAATCAAACAAAGCTGACTAAGTGATATGCTTTACACATGAGAAGTTGATGCCCCATCTTACCTTACTTCCGAAGTTAGCATCCAACATAGGGGAAAAGCTGTCAACGCCTTTTCCTTAGTGAGGAGATCTCGGTTCTTTCTAAGTTTGCATCTCGTATATATGCAAAAGCTGGCAAGGCCGCGAAGAGATGATATAAGTGCCAGTGCAGCCGGTTGCTGCCGATGTTGTTTAGCTATGTATAGAGAGTACGAAGCGGCGAATAGGGGATAAGGGCCATAAGTCAGTGAATATCTTGTCTTTCCTGAATGATTGTTTAAGATATGGCTAAACTTTGCCTCAAAGCGTGAGGCGCAAGGCTTTGATGAATTCGCGGATGTTACGAAGTTAGGAAAAAATGGCATATATGTCCGTCTTTCTTCCTTAGACCGAACAAGCAGCTGTATTATAAGTAGTGGCAAGATGGGTAAGATTCCTTTATTTCTTGATAAGGATTGGCTGCCAAAGGCCAATCGGGTAGGATGCCAAAAGGTCTCACGCACAGAGGCATTTGTCTTAGGTCTGAAGAGAGTGAGTACGCGGGTGTGACCAGTTCTTCGATAGCTGTTTTCGCTGTAGTTGGGAAGAGAGGGCTGCTAACCAGTAAGCAGGGTAAGCGACGGTCATAGTTCGGTGGGTCGAAGTAAGAGAAGCCCGGGTAATAGACTAAGGCTTAACATTATGGGAACGAGGAAGTCTTTATACGTCTTCTGAAGTGGGAGAAAAGATCATGCCCTAAAAGGCCGTGTTATCTTAATCCAATCTAAGTTTAGGTCCGGTAGAATCTACCATTGATGGAAGCTAGCTCGAGTGAGCTGCGCCCGGGAGGAGGTCTCGGGAGATTGGAATTCCAGTAAAAGACTCCAGGGCCAAGAGGAGTTGGTATTAGGAGGTAGCTAATCCGTATAGTATAGGAATGAAAGCACGGATTCTCGCACAAGATGGCGAACTAGATGGCAAAAGAAAACCTTTCTTTATAGCGATTACTTAGCCCAATGCCTAAGGGTCAGTCTTCTTAGGACTTCAATGGCTATTCGGATTCTATTCTCTTTTAAGGGAAGAGCTTCGGGAAGAGAAGAAAGACAGTTAGTTAGCCATATGATGCTGCGGGCTTACGCCAATATACTGATTAGCCGTTCGCTCGGAAACGCGCTCTCTCTTTCTCTTCTTCGACGGCACAATCTGTCTGTCTTTGCCACCACTTAGAAAGCCTTCTGCTCACTAGAGCTAGGTTAAGACAGATTACCTTAGGCCTGCAACAACAGGAAAGAAGAGCGCTTGATCTCCTAACCCGCCCAAAGAAGGAGTATGAAAGGGCAGATCCCCCATTTATTGCCTCATATCTCCTCTTATGTCTAGCCCCTGCCCTACTAAAAGAGCTCTTGAAGCTTCTTATAAGAAAGATGCGCTTAGGTTACTTGATAGGGTCCTATATTGATTGGCTAATGTTCGACCTAAACCGGGAAAGCGGGCAAATGATCGATGGCACGGGCTGTCACCGCCCTGTGTTCGTGGTGTTTAGTTTGATACTAAGCCCAGGCATAGACGCCGGAAATCACCTTTCACCGCTCTTTTCTATTTCACTCGCCTTTCATTCACATAAGAGAAGGGATGAAGAGTCGTGGGAGGCTCTTCTAGCCCTTATTTGAAAACCATACGTAGAAGTAAAAAGGGGGAACAAACGGTATCAAAGCTCTCTTTGAAGTGGAGCAGGCAGGGAACTAAATCCATAGAGCTGGTGCTAGGTCATGGAAATACCTTAATCAGGATCTAGGGCATTGGAATAAATACCTCTAGTTGTTGATAGGGCGTGGGGCAAAGTCCATAGAGTTAGAGAGTTGGCTTGATAAAGCAGACGCAGGAGTTGAACCTGCCGTTGTTGCATTTGTTGTTCGTGAGTCGATCCTCTGCTAAGAGCTTGGTTCTAGCTGTCCGTAGCTGTTTCTGATATAAGAGTTTGTTTCTAGCCGTCCGTAGCTGTTATGATTTTTTAAACAGGAGAACGGGAAAGCATTCAATAAAGCGTACGCGGGGCTCAAGCTAATAGGAAAAAAGAAGTGCAGCGACGATCATAAGAAAAGAAAGATACACAGAAGCTTAGGAAGGAGTACGCCCGCTTCATAAGGCCTTCGGACCACATGGAGTTCCCAATCATAGTAAATGGAAAAGTTTTTTCCTGGCGAATAACGAAGGCTAGCGCTTTTTACAAAGATTAATGGCTTAAGCTGACTTCGACTGAAGCTTCAGTCACCATGGCATGGCTACCCTTACTTCCTTGATTTCGGAAAGCGAGCGTAGTGAGGCGAATGTGTGTGAGCTACTCGATCGATTGTGAAACCACCTTTTCTTCCTAAGAACTGATTCTTCCACCTTTTCCTGCCCAGCTGCTCTTACCCGATTCTCCGAAACTACCTTTTCCTTTTCGCCTACGACTTCCTCCTTCAATGGAAGGGTAGGTAGTTTACTTCTTGAGGCATTACGCCTCAACTGGATAAATTCACTTATTTTACACAATTCTTCTGGTCATGCCTCTTCTTCTTTACTTTCTATATTCCCATATGCAATGATGGAGATGGAGTACTTGGGATCAGCAGAATTCTCAAACTACGGAACCAACTGGTTTCACACCGGGGGAACAACATCCGGAGCAAGGACCCCAAGAGTTTGGAAGATATCTTGAGAAAAGGTTTTAGCACGGGTGTATCCTATATGTACTCTAGTTTTTTAGAAGTATCCCAATGGTGTAAGGCCGTCGACTTATTGGGAAAAAGGAGGAAAATCACTTTGATCTCCTGTTTCGGAGAAATCAGTGGCTCACGAGGAATGGAAAGAAACATATTCTCTATTATCTCGAAGTCCTCATATAGCACTTCTTCAAATCCTGCATGGGGGATCACTTGGCGGAATGAAATAATGCTAATCCATGTTCCACACGGCCAAGGAAGCATCGTTTTTTAATCTCATTATGACTTGGTCGTTCGGAACATATTTTTTCTATATATACTAAAAATATTTTTTTTTTGGGGGGGGGGCAAAAGCATCAGTAAAATGTTTTCGTTCGGATACAGACATGGCAATCTACTTATGTAAAGTCTCGATTAAGCTGCCCAAGCATAGATCCAACGCACTACTAAAGTAGGCAGCTTTCTTTCACACTGTACTGTCATAGTAAAAAAAAAGAAATGCCCTTAACGCGAAGAACTCCTACGCAAACAGAAAAGACTGGGACCGTCAACTCCAACAGTAGCAGGGCCTAAAGGCGCCTCCCAGAGCTCCTAGGCTTAGAGGGGATATTGCCTCCTATTCCTACTCCATGTGGGTCACTCCCTGCATTAGTTATTTCCATGCTTTCGATCCGGGGCGAGCATACATACTCAGCTCAGCTTACTAGCCCTACTAGTAGGAGGTCTTTATAGGCTTAGCTTATCTATTTACAAAAAAGAATCCTATCCTAGTGTGACACGAAATGATACCGGCAGAGATTGAGCTCCTGCCCACCCTTTAAGCTATAGGTCGGGTATATATAGAGTGGGTTAGCTTTGCTTTATAGTATATATACTCAAACGCGGGTACTCGGCTATTTATCCTCTTGCCCTTTATTTGCGCTGTCCCACCACATTATTGTGTGGCGGCAGAGCAAGTGTACCCAGGTCAACATTTTTACCCATACGCACTATTAGGTGACGACATTGTAATATGTGACGAGGCGGTTGCAGAGGTGTATTCTCAGCTGTTGAAGGATATAGGTGTTTCGATAAGCATGTCGAAATCCTTAATCTCTCACAGCGGAGGAGCCGAGTTCGCGAAGCGTTTTCGCGATCTGAGGAAGGATATTTCGCCTTTTTCAGTAAATTGCCCAGGTACCCTCATGCCTTTGATCTGTTAGCAATCAATGAAAAATATAGTATAAAAAGATTGTCTGTCTTCCTATGGGTTCCCCCGCCGACCCAGTGACACACCAACCACGCCCCCTGTGAAAGAGGGCTACGCAGCTGATTCGGTTAATCACATGTCAGAACAACCGCTAGGGATCTTTTTTTCCGGCTTATTTTGGGCAAGCTTTCTTTTTCTGTCAGAGACGGATCTTGGTTGGGAAGATAGCAAGAACTCAGAGCCTTCACATCCACCCTGTGAGTGTTAGGAGAAGAGTGAACGTGCTGAGGAGTTGCGGTGCTTCCGCTATTTTAATATAAGTACCTGTAAGAGAAGGTTCCATAGAAATCTTTCTTCCTTTAGCGACAAAGCTTTAATGCAAGACTTATCAGCCAGGTGATGCTAGATGCTCGACTAAGTAGGAGAGGGTATTCCGATGGTATACGAACAATGGGGTATTGTTTTATGGCTTCTTCAAATTATGAGCTTAGTGTTCGACGCTAAGGCCTCAAAACGACTCTCGTAAACAAGAAACTCTTGCCAATCCTCCTTATTACTGTACAATAAGATCTGCATCTCTGTCCTCTGTATACTTTTTATGATACTTTTATTTGAGAGGACTTTGGCCCAATGGGGCTTCTTTTTTGTATTTCAGGTTTTGATCTTAATAGTAATTAATGCGTTTAAAATACCCTTCCCAAACATGACACCCTTTAGAGATGAGATAAATAAATAATACCTTAATATAGAATAAAAATACCCTTCCCAAACATTAAAGTCGGATACTATATAAGAATTAATCATGAAAAAAACTACATTTACTACTCAATTACGGCTACATTTACTACTTTATTACGGCTACATTGACTACCCTATTACGGATGGGCATCCGACACAACTGCCCACTCTAATATTTTATATTTATTATGAAAACTAAATTGATTCTAAGTTCAGTATCGGCAACCCAAAAGAACACTCACTTATCTCATAGGTCAGGAAAGATGTCAATGAACTTACTACATTTCGTCAAAGGGGGATTATACAAATATCACTTTGGCACTATCGAACGTATTAGGCAGTATTCTACATATGCACAGTATTATACTTATTGGGATAGGTTGCAGGAGAGTACGGAATCGGTAAAGTCAAATCTCATTTATCCGGGTTCTATCTATGCTTACACTACTTTCAAAACGGACCAAATAACAGCAATGGATTATCATGTTATTAACTTGGCATTCATGAAATTAATAGAACAGTACGCTTACAATACAACAGCAGAGTATGTTAAAGTAACTATAGGGTATTGTGTTAAATTAAAGAATAATACTGAATTCTTATTTACTTTAGGGAAGGCTATTCCATTGTTTGATACATCAGACAAAATGCTAAATAGAGGTGACGTTTATGCTGAAATAGAGAAAAGAGTGAGGCTACATGGAGAGACATATCAAAATGCAATAATTACGGGAGTCTTTATTCGTACCTATTTTGAGCCTAAAGATTCCATTCAAAAGAAAGCCATTGAATCAGACAATCTCTTTCGATTAATTGTCAATGTTCTGGAATATAAAACAGAGGGGGTAGATTTACCAGACGTCAAATCGCTGATGAAAGTAGAGAGTCGTATTTCTAATAAAATAAACAGGATCAAAAGTAGTGGCCTTAAATGTCGTTCATTCATTGTTGCAGACATCGAAACCATATTGCTTGATAATGTTCATACCCCTTACGCAGCCGGTTTCTTAGTTGTGAACCCAGGGGACGATCTGACTAAGATATCCAACCAATCAATCAGAACCTATTTCAGTGAAGATCACATACCTTTCTTTCCTTCATTTGAGGACAGGAGTAAAAGAATGTTATTTGATTTTCTATATAATTTGGAAATATATGTAAAAGAAAACCCAAATAGCAGACTTAGAACTGTTTATTTCCATAACTTTGCCCGCTTTGATGGAATTCTCCTTCTTAAGCACTATTCGACTCTTGATAACAAGTTGTATAATGTTAAAATCTTAAATAGAAATAATGTACTATACGAGTTGAGAGTCTATATTGCTGGTAAGCTCCTCTTACGTTTCAGGGATTCCTTAACATTACTCCCCGGCTCTCTTTCATCATTGGGTAAAACATTATGCCCTGAATTAGGTAACAAAGGATCTATTCCACATGCTTCATTGAATGAGTATAATCTTCAGGAATCTAGTGAGGAGGTGATAAGCTATCTTAAACAAGATATACTTTTGTTGGGTGGTATTATGTTGAGGACCCAAGAGATTAATTGGCAGAAATATAAGATTGATGTTGAAGATGTGATGACATTATCCGCCCTTTCCCTTAAAATCTTTCGTAAGC
>CM066203.1:55551699-55556699 GCA_033675215.1 Rhodiola kirilowii | reverse complement strand
TACCTACCCCTTTAACTTGATTTAAATCTCAAAAAAGAAATAAAAGCATAACTCTTTGCTTGTTGTCCTCTTACTCTTTTAGCCTGCCTTGTGGAGGTCTCTCGGGGGTCTACGTCAGATCCGATCAGTCTCGTGATGAGGAGAAGTCGTTTCCTTTTTTCCAAAAAGAAGGGTATCGTCACGACAACTAAATTTGTCCGGTAAACTACTCGGGCTCCCCATGGTTGTTTAGTAAAAAAAAGGGGGGGATTCTCTTCATCCGGGGGTGCATTTCATTCATTATGAACTCAAAAGTGTAGGGCTGATTAGTGAGGTCTTAAAAACTTTATACAATGAATGATCAGCCATTCCATTTTGTCAGCAAGTAGGCGACGCGAATCTATGGTTTCTATGTTTCAATCGGATACCAATTGCTTGGATGCGTTTGAAAGCCTCGAGATCACTTGCAGAAAAAATGTTTTCTAGGTTTGTCTTGTGTCTCCGTAACAAATGGTCCATTTATTGATGGGCGAACGACGGGGATTGAACCCGCGCGTGGTGGATTCACAATCCACTGCCTTGATCCACTTGGCTACATCCGCCCCCGCACAGGTTTCAGTCTCTATCTACGATCAGATCCTTTCTTTTCCCCTTATGACCGCTATCAAAGAGAAGCTTTTTACTATACTATAGTAGCAAGTCGATTGTTGTGTTTTGGAATTAGGGGAAGCAAAGCTTCAACAAGTAGAAGTTTCCTGGCAAAGCTTCAAACAAAGAGGTTGGGCTGTTCACTTCATTGATTTGACTTCACTTTACTTAAGATTTTATATAACCGGACTCAGGAAAGGCTCTTAGAAGCTCGTGATGGACCTTAAAGGTATCAGGAGCAGAGGGTTGTTACACAAGGCTATGAGATGGGTCTTTCATCCCTGGATTCACCCACTCTCATCTATGTTACTTGACTCTACTATTAAGATAAAGAGACATTGTTGATTTGAAAGTCTTAGCTCAATGTAATTAAGAAACTGGCCCTTGAGGGAAGATAAAATACCAGGAATGGCAAGCTTCCCTTTCACTTTTTTTAGTCTGGAGGTGAATTCTAAAAAAGACCACTTTTGCATATAGGTGAGTATCAACTTTGTTGAATTGAATCTCAGTTGAATAGGAATAGAAGAGATGTCTTCTTAACTAGCAAGGACAGCTTTCTATGGTGAAAGACTAGAACAACTACCAGCGGATTGGTTAATACCTATCGACGGTCTCAAACGTCAATTTGTGCCGGCAGACATTTGATTGTATTGCTTATAAAGGGAGTTCCTCGTCGTCACAACTGGTACGCAGGCAGCTTAACTTTTAGCGTTGCTAGTTCTTTGATGCTTTCAGGACCTCGTCCTTGAGGATTCGTCGTGATGAACTTCTTGTTTGGGGGGGCTTACGAAAGCAAAAGATTTTAGATTTTAGATTTTAGATTTTAGATTTTAGATCAAATTCACCCTTTTTAGGGATTTTAGATCAAAAACTCGATTGCATTGCCAATTTTTTTCTATTCTAGTTCACGGGGAACCCAACTAACTAATAAGGGGCGGGATGCAGCTCCCTCTTTTTCTTTTTTATGCGGCTACTTCTGATCTTATTTTTATCCCGTAACTTAACAAAAAGCATGAAAGGCGTCGTAAGGCCCTCTGAGACAAGGATTTGTGATAGTTGTTGAAAGTAGATACGCTTCTAACTCTCCTGCTTCTCTTCCGATACTAGGTCTAGTAAGTAGGCTAACACAGTAAAGTAGGAAGGCAGGCTAACGAAAGACTAAGACTCCGTTTTTCCTGATGGCAAGTGAGAGGAGAAGGAATGAGAGTAGAGTGCCATCTGCCTTTTCTCAGTTGCCTTAGGTTAGCATGAAAGAAAACTACTGACTGAGCGAAGAGGAAAAGCTCAAACCTGACTCACGAGAGCCGAAGCAAGATAGGCCTTTTAATGTCGACATGGACCTGGCCTCCTTTCTTTGGTTATTTCCCTTTGGGTTGTAATGCCCGGAACTTCCTCACGAGTTGAGTCAACCTAGTCAACTCAAAAGCATGAATCAACGCAAGGCTCTTTCTCCCGCATCCTTTATCGATATGGTGATTGCACCTGAGGACCGCCAATCAACTCGGCTCTCTTAGGTCCCTCCTGTGTGTGAAAGACTCATCAAAGGCATATTACTAAAGACATCGATCTTACCTACTAGCCGACTTCCTTTCCAACAATTATTGCAACGGGAAAATGAATTCTTTCCGGCATAGGGACGAAACCTATCAATTCTTTCATGTGTCCTTTACTATCTTATATATTCCTACCTTTGAAAATTCAACGATGGTTGAGAATCTCATTTGCTTAACACATGCAAGTCGGACGGGTGAGTAACGCGTAAGAACCTGCCCTTGGAGACGAGATACAACATACTAATGATCTTATTGATTTGGATCCAGTTCCTCCTCAGCATGTCGAGTCACATGATGGAGATGATGTTCAAAATACCCTTCCAATAGATCCTAGTTCCCTTCCGAGGGCAACTGCAATCAATCTCTGAGTCTTTCTAAGCCAGTTCAGTTACTTCTACTTAGGATACATTTCCAGCCGATGGAAAAAGAGTATTTACTTAGGAGGGCTAAGACATTGAAGGATAGTGTCCACTCCAGACCTCTCCTGGTGTTTTGTTTACGCACCTTCTAATTAGTCCTTGCCATTTCTGACTTATCTTACTTAAGGCTCTCCATAGCTATTCTTATCAGTGCTTCCCTTCCTTCAAGTCTTTCTTCTAGTTGTTTTTATCCCTACGAGAACAAGCCATTTATTTTCTGGGCAGAAGTCAGGTAGGAGGGCCAGCGCCTTTTCTCTTCTAGCATTAATAAGACTTTGACTTCTTTTCTTAAGGAAAGGAATAAGGAGCAAACATGGCATGAGTCTTAACGTCTGCATCTAAAAGGGTAGATAAAGTATAGGAATAAGGTTTGCATTCTAACAAATAAGATTTCGCAAGGTGAGGCTGGGACGAGAGACAATCCATAGAGCTATGATTCTTTTGTGACTTCCACCTTTCGTCGAGTGTGAAATGGTGGGAAAACAACCTCTGGCATTGGTTGGTCAAGATCCGAGGCTTAGATTAAGACAAAGAAGCCGCCGAACGCTGCCTCTGAGGAGATGTACGAATACTCATTCTCTTACCAATGTCTCTACTTCTCAAATCAATTGGAGAGGCCTCGAACGCCAAAAAGAAAGTCATTGACAGAATGGATTTCGATCTAGGCTCTAGAATAGGATTTTTGAAGAAAGAAGACCCGAGCACACGCCTGAAAGCAGCCTGACTTGAATAACCAATTGTTTTTCCTCTTTCCTCTCTGGATTCTATGGATTGGGTCTTCCCCTGCCTCAAAGAGTAGGGTTCCATTCTGCAAGATCAAAATAGAATAGAAAGAAGTCGTCTTCTACGATAAGGGTTCGTTCATGCTTTGTACTATCTTTCTGTCGCTTTTGAGATCTCGTAGCGGCTCATTGTTATCGAGAATGCGAATTCCAATCAGACTCTTTAGTGGAGTCCGTGCCCCTCCGTTCCAAAGGTCAAAGAGGAGTACAAGCCAAAAGGTGCCATAGTCGTCGCAAAGGTTCAAGCAAGGAGGAAGTAGGTCTCAAAAGAAAAAGGGGGAGGTTTCAGAATTCCCAAGCGCCTAGTCAGTTGAAGGGTCAGTTCAAGGTTAGCGTCCGATTGTGCGCAATGAATAAATCAATGTATTTGCGGAAAATGGGACGCTGAAGGTCAGGGGTAGCCGATGTTAGCAACTTCTTAACCTGGCTGCACCACCTTCTTTTTAGTGAAAGGTGAGCTACGGTGCCCCAAACCACAAGCAAAGGTTCTAGGAGTAGAGATCTCGTCTCTGCAGGTTCGGAGCTCCTATCTCCGTACCGAGCAAAGCGCAATGTGGTAATAAATCTAAGTCTGGGTTCGGTCTTCCGGTGGACGGCATCGATCGTAAGGTGGATCTACAGTCTTGAAGCTCCTTCTCCTGAGTCGACCTTTGTTTTTGGGCAAAAGTGTGCTTCCTTGCCTGTTCTTATAGTTGACTACGTTGTGGTTCCTTCTTTCCATTCCTTGGGAATGGTGTCCGTGCTACTGAATCCCCCATTCATCTGCTTTATTTGGTCTCCCCCTTTCCTGGTGAGAGAAAGCCAACCCCAGCTAGATGGAATATCATACCATTATTATGATGATTCTATTCTGCATTCTCCGTTCAAAACCGTCTACTCTATAACTAAAGAAAGAAGGAACAGTAGATAGTACACTGTGCTTCTAGAAGACATTCTTAGCCCCATTTCTTGGGTGACCGGATTTGAGTCCTTGCATGGTATTTTTTCTCCATTTTCAATGTTTCACTCGTTTCACTCACCTTATTCAACTGTCTTGCATGGTATTTTGGGAGGACCTTTTTCTTCCAATAAGACTATTGGGGCCTATTAATAAACACTCCTTGGGGACCCCCAGGCTCTGGATGACAAAGCAGCAAGGACCTTCCATCAACAAATCTGGTCAGGCCAACAGCCAACAAGGGGCTGTTGATTTGATGGGACAAACTGATTGATGGGAGTTATTTTTGTTGTTTTCCAGAGTAGACAGGCTTGGAGGGAAGGAGCGAGGCCCTCACCAGGTACACTTTCTGAGCTAAATTGGTGTTACGCGCGTGGATAGTAGGTAGGGGGGAAGGCATTTTCACAGGAGATAGCTCTCCGAAGCTCAGAATAAGATGTGCTACCCGCCCGAAGATAGTTCCCTTATAGGAAGCTAATCCTGCAGACTTGCCAAATAGCTTGGAAAAGCCTATACGATATCAAAGGATATAAGAGGGCACCGCTGTATGTAAACTGGGCGCCTATCACCTCAGAAAGCTAACGAAACATAAGATGAGTGAGCTAGCCCCTCGACCTTCTTGGTTCCTACCCTTTTCAGTCCTCTCTTCTAACACCAGACTCGCTAACAAAGGTAGGAGCTG
>CM066203.1:55516699-55544199 GCA_033675215.1 Rhodiola kirilowii | reverse complement strand
AAATTCTTGATCAATGGAGGAACAATATCACCATTTTTGTTCAATAAGATACCAAAGTGGATGATTGACTCATTCCATACTAGAAATAATCGCAGGAAATCTTTTGATAACACGGATTCCTATTTTTCAATGATATCCCACGATCAAGACAATTGGCTGAATCCCGTGAAACCATTTCATGGAAGTTCATTGATATCTTCTTTTTATAAAGCAAATCGACTTCGATTCTTGAATAATCCACATCACTTCTGCTTCTATTGTAACAAAAGATTCCCCTTTTATGTGGAAAAGGCCCGTATCAATAATTATGATTTTACGTATGGACAATTCCTCAATATCTTGTTCATTCGCAACAAAATATTTGATTTGTGTGGCGGTAAAAAAAAACATGCTTTTTTGGAGAGAGATACTATTTCACCAATCGAGTCACAGGTATCTAACATATTCATACCTAAGGATTTTCCACAAAGTGGTGACGAAACGTATAACTTGTACAAATATTTCCATTTTGCAACTCGATCCGATCCATTCGTTCGTAGAGCTTTTTATTCGATCGCAGACATTTCGGGAACACCTCTAACAGAGGGAGAAATAGTCCATTTTGAAAGAACTTATTGTCAACCTCTTTCAGATCTGAATCTATCTGATTCAGAAGGGAAGAACTTGCATCAGTATCTCAATTTCAATTCAAACATGCGTTTGATTCACACTCCATGTTCTGAGAAAGATTTACCATCCGAAAATAGGAAAAAACGGAGTCTTTGTCTAAAGAAATGCCTTGAGAAAGGGCAGATGTATAGAACCTTTCAACGAGATAGTGCTTTTTCAACTCTCTCAAAATGGAATCTATTCCAAACATATATGCCATGGTTCCTTACTTCGGCAGGGTAAAAATATCTAAATTTTTTATTTTTAGATACTTTTTCAGACCTATTGTCCATACTAAGTAAAAGTCCAAAATTTGTATCCATTTTTCATGATATTATGTATGGATCAGATATATCATGGCGAATTCTTCAGAAAAAAGGGTGTCTTCCACAATGGAATCTGATAAGCGAAATTTCGAGAAAGTGTTTACATAATTTTCTTATGTTCGAAGAAATTATTCATCGAAATAATGAGTCACCATTGATATCGACACATCTGAGATTGCCAAAGGTTCATGAGTTCCTCTATTCAATCCTTTTCCTTCTTCTTGTTGTTGGATATCTCGTTCGTACACATCTTCTCTTTGTTTCCCGAGCCTCTAGTGAGTTACAGACAGAGTTCGAAAAGGTCAAATCTTTGATGATTCCACCATACATGATTGAGTTGCGAAAACTTCTGGATAGGTATCCTACATCTGAACTGAATTCTTTCTGGTTAAAGAATCTCTTTCTAGTTGCTCTGGAACAATTAGGAGATTCTCTAGAAGAAATCCGGGGTTCTGTTTCTGGCGGCAACATGCTATTGGGTGGTGATCCCGCTTATGGGGTCAAATCAATCCGTTCTAAGAAGAAATATTTGAATATCAATTTCATCGATCTCATAAGTATCATACCAAATCCCACCAATCGAATCACTTTTTCAAGAAATACGAGACATCTCAGTCATACAAGTAAAGAGATCTATTCATTTTTAAGAAAAAGAAAAAACGTGAACAGTGATTGGATTGATGATAAAATGGAATCCTGGGTTGCGAACAGTGATTCGATTGATGATGAAGAAAGAGAATTTTTGGTTCAGTTCTCCACCTTAACGACAGAAAAAGGGATTGATCAAATTCTATTGAGTCTGACTCATAGTGATTATTTATCTAGTGATCATTTATCAAAGAACGACTCTGGTTATCAAATGATTGAACACCCGGGAGCAATTTACTTACGATATTTAGTTGACATTCATAAAAAGTGTCTAATGAATTATGAGTTCAATACATCCTGTTTAGCAGAAAGACGGATATTCCTTGCTCATTATCAGACAATCACTTATTCACAAACCTCGTGTGGGGCTAATAGTTTTCATTTCCCGTCTCATGAAAAACCCTTTTCGCTCCGCTTAGCCCTATCCCCCTCTAGGGGTATTTTAGTGATAGGTTCTATAGGAACTGGACGCTCCTATTTGGTCAAATACCTAGCGACAAACTCCTATGTTCCTTTGGTATTTCTGAACAAGTTCCTGGATAACAAGCCTAAAGGTTTTCTTATTGATGATATCGATATTGATGATAGTGACACTATTGATGATAGTGACGAGAGTGATGCTAGTGACGATATCGATCTTGACCTCGATACGGAGCTGCTAACTCTGATGAATGCGCTAAATATGGATATGATGCCGGAAATAGACCGATTTTCTATCACCCTTCAATTCGAATTAGCAAAAGCAATGTCTCCTTGCATAATATGGATTCCAAACATTCATGATCTGGATGTGAATGAGTCGAATTACTTATCCCTCGGTCTATTAGTGAACTATCTATCCAGGGATTGTGAAAGATGTTCCACTAGAAATATTCTTGTTATTGCTTCGACTCATATTCCCCAAAAAGTGGATCCCGCTCTAATAGTTCCGAATAAATTAAATACATGCATTAAGATACGAAGGCTTCTTATTCCACAACAACGAAAGCACTTTTTCAATCTTTCATATACTAAGGGATTTCACTTGGAAAAGAAAATGTTCCATACTAATGAATTCGGGTCCATAACCATGGGTTCCAATGCACGAGATCTTGTAGCACTTACCAATGAGGCCTTAGCGATTAGTATTACACAGAAGAAATAAATTATAGACACTAATACAATTAGATCCGCTCTTCATAGACAAACTTGGGATTTGCGATCCCAGGTAAGATCGGTTCAGGATCATGAGATCCTTTTCTATCAGATAGGAAGGGCTGTTGCACAAAATGTACTTCTAAGTAATTGCCCCATAGATCCTATATCTATCTATATGAAGAAGAAATCATGTAACGAAAGGGATTCTTATTTGTACAAATGGTACTTCGAACTTGGAACGAGCATGAAGAAATTAACGATACTTCTTTATCTTTTGAGTTGTTCTGCCGGATCGGTCGCCCAAGACCTTTGGTCTCTACCCGGACCCGATGAAAAAAATGGGATCACTTCTTATGGACTCGTTGAGAATGCTTCTGATCTAGTTCATGGCCTATTAGAAGTAGAAGGTGCTCTGGGGGGATCCTCACGGACAGAAAAAGATTGCAGTCAGTTTGATAATGATCGAGTGACATTGCTTCTTCGGCCCGAACCAAGGAATCCTTTAGATATGATGCAAAATGGATCTTGTTCTATCGTTGATCAGAGATTTCTCTATGAAAAATACGAATCGGAGTTTGAAGAAGGGGAAGTAGAAGGAGCCCTCGACCCGCAACAGATAGAAGAGGATTTATTCAATCACATAGTTTGGGCTCCTAGAATATGGCGCCCTTGGGGCTTTCTATTTTATTGTATCGAAAGGCCCAATTCATTGGGATTTCCCTATTGGGCCAGGTCATTTCGGGGCAAGCGGATCATTTATGATGAAGAGAATGAGCTTCAAGAGAATGATTCGGAGTTCTTGCAGAGTGGAACCATGCAGTACCAGACACGAGATAGATCTTCCAAAGAACAAGGCTTTTTTCGAATAAGCCAATTCATTTGGGACCCTGCAGATCCACTCTTTTTCCTATTCAAAGATCAGCCCCCTGTCTCTGTGTTTTCACATCGAGAATTCTTTGCAGATGAAGAGATGTCAAAAGGGCTTCTTACTTCCCAAACAGATCCTCCTACATCTATATATAAACGCTGGTTTATCAAGAATACGCAAGAAAAGCACTTCGAATTGTTGATTCATCACCAGAGATGGATTAGAACCAATAGTTCATTATCTAATGGATCTTTCCGTTCTAATACTCTATCCGAGAGTTATCAGTATTTATCAAACCTGTTCCTATCTAACGGAAGGCTATTGGATCAAATGACAAAGACATTGTTGAGAAAAAGATGGCTTTTCCCGGATGAAATGAAAATTGGATTCATGTAACAGGAGAAGGGTTTCCCATTCCTTAGCCGGAAGGATATATGGTCATGAAATAAATAGGGAGTGGAACAGAATTGACTGGGTGGTAGAGTCGTGGAAACGCTTGTTTCTTCCAAATTTTGGACCTTAGCTCCATGGAACAATATGCTACTGCTGAAACATGGAAGAATTGAAATCTTGGATCAAAACACTATGTATGGATGGTATGAACTGCCTAAACAAGAATTCTTGAACAGCGAACAACCAGAGCCTATTACTCACTACATCAAAAAATTTCATTAATGAAAGATGTAAATCCATTGGAAAATCAAAAATACGCATGTCTGATGAAATGGTTGTTGCTATCTGCTCCAATAACAAATCGTTGGTTTAACTGAATAACTAAATAAAATAGATCGACCTGAGACGAAGATAAAGGTCGATGGATCTTCTCAATTGGAAGATCCCCGAGATGGATAATACACATTCCAGTTGACCGAACCCAATTCGAATTGTTTTGTTCAGAAGCAAAGATATCCACGGGGCGGTTCGCCCTATTCAGATATTCACGACCAAGAAGTACTGTACGGATAGGCCCTGAAAGAAGAAGGAAGGCTGGAATGCCAACAGGCGTCTAGAATTGAATTCACTCGACCCGAGAGTACCCATTTTGGGAACGTCCAGTGCCAAAGTCACTGAATGGGCAAGTCGCCAATCCCTAAAACGGACTATGTAATTTACTTTATCTGCTGGGGGAGAGCCTCAGTCTTATACCGAGGCCTTGGAAGATGAGCATAAGAATTAGTGGCTTGAAGCTATGCAAGATGAGATGACTTCCTTGCATGAGAATAATACTTTTGAACTGGTGAAATTGCCTGTCGGCAAGAAAGCCTTGAAGAACAAGTGGGTCTACAGATTGAAGAATGATGAGCTTACTTCAAGACCCAAGTACAAAGCCAGATTAGTGGTCAAAGGCTTTAGTCAAAGAAAAGGTATTGACTTTGATGAGATTTTCTCTCCAGTTGTGAAGATGAGTTCTATACGCGTTGTTCTTGGTTTAGCAGCTAGCCTTGATCTTGAGATTGATCAAATGGATGTCAAGACAGCTTTCTTTCACGGTGACTTGGACAAGGAAATCTACATGGAGCAACCTGAAGGTTTTCATCATCAACCAAGGGTGGAATCGGAAGAGCTTAGTTAGAAAGCAAGCCAGTGATACCAGAGAGACAGGGGGTTGTAGGCCTGTTCGCATTGGTTTAGCCGGATAGCTAGAGCCCATTTATCACACGTTTTCGATGTTCCTAATGGCGATTGCTGGATGGAGGGAATCCCCTTTCGTTAATAAGTAAATCAATGCCTGCTTCCCCCACCTTTTAAGCCCGCCCTCTTTCATTGACTGACGAACTTAACTCTAAGCTCCGGTTTTTTACTGCCAGGCTGTACTTAACTGAAAAGGACCTCCATCATGACTTGTTCACTTCCATCACTGAAAGGACTACGCTTCCTTTCTGCCAGAACTGGCATTTCTCATTCCTTGCTTGACCGCCGTACTTGACTTAAAGGTAGACTGATTGTTTAGGAAAAAAACCTCCAGCAAGGTAAGGCTTTGCGGAGGGGTTTTGAGAGAGATAGGGAGAATTCCAGTCCGAAATCAGAGCCAGTTACAGGGGCGGTGAAGCCCTTTTTCAAATATACCTTTTTTAGGGAAGGCAAGCCAGTCCCAGTCGTTGGTCAACAGTCGCAGTTTCCTATTTTCTTTATGGGTAAATAGGTTGAAGACCTCGCCTATAGGTTTTTTCCCCGGCGCACAGAAAGAAAAAGAACCGCAAGGATTTGAAAGCAGCCCGACGGCGATGGGGTTCTCATGCTTGCTTTTTAGGTGGAATAATTGCCATAGCCATAGGCAAAGAATAAGGTTTTCTTCACTTGAAGAACCCGGCTCTTTCTCATTGATTGGTTATGGGACTCTTCATTCCATATATCCACTCTTCCACTTTTAGTGGTTTCTTTTTTCTCTTATTTGGATTGAAAGAAAGACAAAACTTCTCTTTCTTTCTCTTCTTTATATCCCTTCGACGAATTTCGGCTATGACCAATGCCCCACTAGCTTAATAGGCGTAACAAAGCTACCTGAAAAAGCGCAAGGTGCACCTTGTGGATTGAAATCGACGAATTTCGTTTTGCCAGAGATATTTTTTTAGAAAGAGTCTCCATTGGATAAATAATTAACAAATAGAAAGAATCTAAATAAAGGCGCATACGCGGGAAGGGGGCCCCACTACTTCTTCATTCAGGGGGAGAGAGACTAGCCTCATTACTTCCCACTGGGCGAGAGGTGCACCTAACCCACCTACCCACTCATCAATCACGGTGTTCAGCTGACTTGCACTGATAGACCCCTATTGTATTGGAATTAGGCGCCCATCTTTTTACTGTTGTCAACTAATCTCTTCAATGTTAGATTCTACTCTATGTTAGAACATTTCTGTGAATGCTATTTCGATCTAAGTGGTCTTATTCCGTGTCCCGTGCTAGGAAGCATTACTCCTCTTTTCATTCCCAATTCAAGAATACGACCGATACGATTGATTGGTCTGTGCGCCTCTCTTATTACTTTTTTGTATCCCCCTGTTCCTCGGATACAATTTGATCCTTCTACGGCCAAATCTCAATTTGTGGAAAGCCTTCGATGGCTTCCTTATGAAAACATTAATTTTTTTTTTGGTATAGACGGTATCTCTCTATTCTTCGTGATATTGACCACATTTCTGATCCCTATTTGCATTTCAGTGGGTTGGTCTGGTATGAGAAGTTATGGGAAAGAGTATATTGCAGCATCTCTAATTCGTGAATTTTTAATGATCGCCGTGTTCCGCATGCTGGATCCTCTACTATTCTATGTTCTTCCCGAAAGCGTGCCAATCCCTATGTTGTGCGGAGCTGAGCATCTTTTATTCGCTGGGATAAAGCTTTTCCTCTGCAGGGGCCTTGTGCAGAAAACCCCCTACGGGCGGTCGTCCGTCGTCGTAAAGTAGTCCCCGCGAAGCTTTCGGGAAGAGGGGTAGTCTTGTGCGTAAGCATAGCATTTCTGTCGAACCCGCCCAACCCAACTAAGAAGAACCGAACCTGACAGACACATCTTTTTCCTTTTGGGAGGGTACTCCGAGTAGTGGGTACCTCGTAGGACCTCGACCCGCCTACTCGAGTCTTGTATGAATATGCAGGAAGAGGTGCTCCTAGGTGTGTGTAGGGGTTGTGTTTGTTCGCGAGAATGGATTCCTCGTCAAGTCAGTTTGGGGGGTGTGGACACACTTGCGCGAATTCGGGTAACGGCTACAAGGGAAAAAAAGTAAACTGTACCCGACCAGGGATGGACGTAAACTCGTAAGCTACCGAGGGTAGGGATAATCGCCCAGGTCTTATTGTGAAACAAAAAAGCCGCCCCGCCACAGCAGGCGGGTTGGTTCCTCTGTCGTCGCCGGGGGGCTCTTGGTGAGGAGACCCTAGGAGAAGTTGCTAAAACAAAGAGAGGAGGGGAGGATCGACCCGTTCAGTATAATTCCGAAGAAAGACTGTTGGCAGCAGGTGGAGACATTTCTTTTTCCCCCTAAAAAAGGAAATGTGGGCAGGGTAGAGCTCGGCAGAGGGTTCGAGAATAGGGTGGGGTCCTGTCCTTCTAATTTTTATAAGAAAAAAGTTCAAACCCTTTATGCATGCACCTCCGTACAAGTGCTGCGTACAAGTTCCGGCCAGGCTGATTGGGAAAGATCAAACCAATTTGAACCGCTCACATCACAGTAGTAGTAGCGTAAAGGCCGTAAGTCGGGGGCGGCCATAACAGAAGGCTATTACTTGCACATCTCTCTCTAGATATCTAGAGAGAGAGAGAGAGATCCGCTGCGTGAGCAACCCGACTGTGCTTTACATGTGCTCTACAGGCCGAACTCCATCTTTCTTCCCAACGAGCCCATTTTTTTTGAAGACGGGCGTTGCGTTCGGTTCGAAAGGCATGGTTTTCAGTATGTCTCCAGATAGAGCCCCCACTCGCCCGGCTAGCTAGTGAGCGGTTCTTTCGGGCGGGAAGCTGGCCGGGCCCTACGGGCGGGCATCTCCCGCAATGCAAGCAGCATTGTTCGCCACCACCCGGGAAGCAAAAGATTATAGAGTCCAGGCTTAAAATACATGCATAGATAGTGGTCTAATGACAAGGGCCGACGACGGAAGCTCGGGACGGAGCCGTATGATGCGGAAGTCTCACGTACGGTTCCCTGAGAAGGGAGTGGCTACCTACTGGAGCTTCGACCAACCACCGCCGGTCAATTCTGCTTTGGGGCCACCCCTTACTCTACCATTATTATAGGGGTCTGGGGTTCGAGACAAAGAAAGATCAAGGCAGCATATCAGTTTTTTCTTTATACTTTACTTGGATCTGTTTTTATGCTATTAGCTATTCTGTTGATTCTTCTCCAAACAGGAACCACCGATTTACAAATATCATTAACCACAGAATTTAGTGAGCGGCGCCAAATCTTTCTATGGATTGCTTCTTTCGCCTCTTTCGCCGTCAAAGTGCCTATGGTACCAGTTCATATTTGGTTACCCGAAGCTCATGTAGAGGCACCTACGGCAGGATCCGTCATCTTGGCAGGAATTCCTTTAAAATTGGGAACCTACGGGTTTTTAAGATTTTCAATACCCATGTTTCCCGAAGCGACACTTTGTTCCACTCCTTTCATTTATACTCCAAGCGCGATTGCAATAATATATACTTCCTCGACCACTTCAAGACAGATCGATCTTAAGAAGATCATTGCTTACTCCTCAGTAGCCCATATGAATCTGGTGACTATTGGTATGTTTAGTCGGGCGGCGGCCGTTAGGTCACCTATTTTTAGTTATGGACACACAAGGCCAAAACATGTGTGCCGGGCGTGCGACCCATCAACCTACTAGCAATGGGGGAGAAAACATAGCATGTCGCAACAAAAGCTTGATTCGAGGCGTCAGCAAAACACTGCCGTCTGTTCCAAAAGCAAAAAGCCCTTAGCGCCCCGGGACGGGAGTGGGGGACCGGCCCTACGCGCAGGCAACAGCAGCACCGGCTCTACGAAGTAAGAATCTAATCTTTCCGTTGGCTTTCCCAATTCATTCGTGAATAAGAATGAAAGGGCGTGAAGCGAGCGCTTCTAGCTGCTTCGCCTGCTTCTGATTATGGCGGCTATGTTGGCGTGGCGGAAATTAACGAAAAGCGATATGAACGTGCTATTTTAAAATCGATTGATAGATAGCCTGATCTCTTCTGTTCTGATAGATCGAAAGAGTAGGAATGGATAGAGAGGGGGAATCTATAAAAAAAAAGGCGTCTCTTTGAGACCCTATTTCTATCTATTGATGAGACAACTATCTATTCTTGATCCATCAGAAAGAAATCGATATTTTTCTGATGGAGTCTACATCGTACGTAGAGCGCCCAAGCGCTTTTTTGGCCAGCTCTGTTCTCTTATCCATCGGTCCAATGCACTGGGCCCATCTCATAGAGGTACACAATTTTAAGTTGTGTTGTTGTTGTTCGCCGCCTCGACGCATTCCCTTCTCTCCCCGGCATCGTCTCACACAGAAGGAGTGCGGAGCCCCGGCCCGACCTGTAGGTCCGCTAACGTAAAGCGAGGAGTTGAGCCTGAACTGGCGAACCGAAGTCACTTTTGGAACCATACTTCCGACAGCTAACACGTGTATAGTCCAGCGGGAACGCGCAGCGCAAACGAACGTGAGCTGCTATACCGAATCCCCCGCTGGCCATCGGGGACCGAGTGGTAAGGCCATGATCCGCAGGGGAACGGATCACTCATTCTTCCATTGGGGACAGGTGCGCGAACGACAACTCCAAACGTCACACATCCGCCGTCTATCTACCGTTTAGGTGGCACCAGCGAGATCCAGCTAAGGTAAGGAACTTCGTGTCGCGGCTGCTCCACTCCGCTGCGGTCTCATGAACTGAACTTCGTTGCCTTCCCGCGCGCGAAGCGAATGGGCGCTGTGCCGTGGGTCAGTTTCGGGGCGGGGGGGGGCGAAGAGAGACCAGAAGAATGATTCATTTGGATCGACGAGCTTTTTCAGCCCCAAAACTAAGAATCAATGGAATGTCTGTCTATCCATGAACATCTATTCTATCTGTATATCTAGGGGATCTATCTATACATATAAAAGTTTTTTATGGCATGATCGCCTAGCCGTAGCCGCATATCAGCTGCGCTCAATATGCGGGATTTCTGTTGGATCAGATCTTTCGCTTTGCCAGAAGCAAGACGAGTAAGCGGAGCTGTCGTAGAAGCAGTAGCTTCCCCCGGCCGACCGACTAAAATACAACAGTCGCGACCTACTTTGATTCAAAAAAAAGAAAGGCGAAGGGTTTGGCAACAAGCAAACGGCTTTCTATCATAGTTGCAAGGGTTCCCTTAACTACTTAACAAAGGCAGCTTTCGGTTGGTTTCATAAGAGAGCTGTTCACTACAAGCTATCAGCGCTGTCTTAGATTGAACGGCAATAAGATAAGTCGACGTTCAATCTCTAAGGCGGGTTTCCGCTGAGAATAGTGTTCGTGCCCAAAGGTGAACAAAGCCCTAGCTTCTAGAGTTCGCTGCTTTTCCCAGGCTGTATAAGGGCTTATACTGCTCGCCTTTGTTTGATATGTTCATTCAGTAACAATACAAACTACAACTCCACAAAAGTGGAAGGGCCACTATAGATAGAAGTAGCCTATAGTATAGTAGTCGGCCTAACCAAAGCGTCACGACAACATAAAATGACTCTTATGAATGGAATCTTAAGTAGGGGGCTTAGCCCGCCCGCCTACCAATCAAAGAGGCTGAGAGTAAGCGTAAGCTCACCCGTAAGCTCGAAGAGCTTCCCTTCATTCGCTTCGCGGGAGCCGCACAGCACATAGTTGGAAGTCAGAGGGCCCATACTACCTGCCTAACCCTTCGCTCCGAGGGACCGTAGATCGGAAAGCGCCTTATAAATCACCCCATTCATCCAAAAGAGAAGGGGCCTATGTATTTGCATGACCCCTGCGGATGTTACCCTATATACACCCGGAGCCAATCCCCTAGCGGTCCTGCCACCACGCCGCAGAACGGAAGCTCGTGTGGAACCTTTTATTTCTGGCGTAAGAGTGGTGGAACGTAACAAAATATGACACCCGAAGCACCTGGCCCGCCCCTTCTTCTTCGGTAAAGCCAACCTATTTTTCGCCAGTGCTGACGCAGTGCGCACGTATATAAGGAAAGAAAAATCCCAGTGGGGGTGGAGAATGGGGGCCGGTGCCTTTCTTTTACGGCCTAAACTCCTATTTGTCAGCCGTGGGGAACTACTGCTCAGTCGGGAGGGGGGGAAAGGCTTGGGCCTACCTATCCCGATAGGACCCCATAAAGGAACGGGAGCTGTTGAGAGGTTCCATATTGCCGAGCCGAAGGGCAGGGCAGCACTTCTGTACGTGATCGTAGTATGTCACGTCGTCTCGTTCCCGCTGCATCGAAGAGTACCTATGCACTATGTTCCGGTTCACTGATAAGGAAGATAGAGTTGGGATGGGGGTCTACAATGTGATACTTAAGTATGACCCGGGGAGATAGATGCTAACTATGGGTAGGAAGCAGGAACCATTATTACAAAATTTCGGGGCGTTACAAATATCTTATACTACCATCAATCGAAAGAGCGGAACGACCAGAGAAAGAAGTGAAGTTAGAAAGCCGTATGATAGGTGGTAACTATCTTGTATGGTTCGGGGGGTAATCGGCGTACTCCGATCAGTGGGGGGAATCTTTGGCTCTATCGAACATACAGGGAATTGGAGGTAGCATTCTACCGATGTCAAGTCATGGACTGGTTCCTTCAGCCCTTTTTCTATGTGTTGGTGTTCTATATGACCGACATAAGACTCGACTTGTTAGGTATTACGGAGGTTTAGTGAGCACCATGCCGAATCTCTCTACCATTTCCTTCTCTTCCACTTTGGCCAATATGAGTTCACCTGGTACTAGCAGCTTTATCGGGGAATTTCTCATCTCAGTAGGAGCTTTCCAAAGAAATAGCTTAGTAGCCACATTAGCAGCGCTTGGGATGATTTTAGGCGCGGCGTATTCCCTTTGGCTATATAATCGTGCGGTTTCTGGAAATTTAAAACCCGATTTCCTCCATAAATTCTCCGATCCAAATGGCAGAGAAGTTTCCATATTTTTACCTTTTATTGTTGGAGGGGCGACCGTCCGTTGAACTACCAAAGAAAAAAGGGTAAACCAATGTGATCATGACATTGTAGGTGCTTGCGATGGGACGGGTGCGACTTCCCTCAGTTGGTTTGGGTGGCATAGCCCGTTGCAGAAGTCCCCTTTTGATCCATTTCTTTAGTCTTTAGGGAGCCAAAGCTTTACTAATAAAATAAGGCTCGCGCAGGGGCGCTCACGTTTTTTGGTTGAGCCCTATATTTCTGGGTGGGACCGAGAGAAAGAAAGGACGGGGGGAAACCATGCATGGTACTTCTCGACCGTGTCTCCGAGGGACAGTTGAACGAGCGACTCATGAATGCTGCCGGGTTGGACGAGCCAATAACTCGAACGCGTTCGGTCTGTTTTTTGAACAAGAATCACAGCGTTACCTTACCTTCACCATGATACGGACTCCAAGTTCTTATGGCAGAGCACGAAGAGATTTATCATCAATGGGAATGGAAACCAGAAGCACGACCGGGGTCTTCGTAGTCCGAGATAATAAAACCATCAGTAAGAGTAACGTAAGCATGATACTTTTTGGTAGTACCGGTGAACCAGATGGCCGCGGCGATGGAATCTGGGGCGGAGGACTCGTAGTATCTCTCTAGATCTGGCAAAAGCGAAAGACCCCCTAACGTAATTCGAATGGGGGCTGACAGCTGAGCCCACTCTGGCCTCGCGGGGCGGGCCCCTGTGGTTGCGAGCTGGAGCTGCCATAGCTTATGGCTAGAGCAATGGGAGGGGGCCGGCGGGGCCCCAGCAGAGATAAAAGTAAAGATAACGAGCGCTCCGCTTTCTTAAAAGCAAGGACCACTACGGGAGGTCAAACCAAGGACCTATGGAAGTCGGGGCTCGTCCCCGGTCAATATACGATCAAACAATAGGAGGCCTTAGCACTTACCTCTTTTTTTATTGAAACAAATACCATAGGGGAAAAGCTCGTACAGTTCCCTACCAAGACAACAGAAAGTCTCAACGGATCCTCCGCGCGCTAGGCATACCTCTTCCGTGCGTCTTTCTCGTGGCGGGAACAGAACAACAGGGAAAGACCTGGCCGACCTGCCCAGGGCTCGAGGGCGAGCTTTATTTAAGAGAGAATGGGGAGTGAATCGAAAGGCTTCCGTTTCCTTTCTTGGTTTGGGGGCTTTCGGGCCCCTCTCGATCTTATTCGTAGTTGGGAAGGGGGAAGGAGTCTAAATCGACATTAATGAACCATCATTGATGGACGTTGCACATGACACGATCAATTTGACTCAAGGTCCGGCGCTAATAGAAGTTGCTTACTCTCCTAGTAGCGAAGGAAAAGGGCAGGGCTTTTTTCGTAGTATTAGTGGGCGGGTCTCATGAGATCTATGCCGGCCGTCGGAATCAAACGAAGGTGTCGAAGGACCATTCGATTCATTAAGGGGCATAGGTCTAGGCCTATTTGTTCGGTCAATCACCAAAGGCGGGGGGGGAACCACTATGGACGAGACCCCCGGCCTCGATTCTTTTGCATAGTCCGGGGACAGGCCGCAGCAGAGCAGCGGGGCATAGCGGCGCCCTCGCCTGGCGCCATTCCCGGACCTAGCAGCAGACGGGCGGGCCGTGTCTGAATTCAGACCGGACCAGACCAGACTCTTCTTTGTTTGAGCTGCTCCCACGCACGCAGACCGGGCCGGGCGCAGGTGCCAGATCCGAAAAGTCGAGTTTCAATCAGCCTAGTGCACCAACCACGTGGTACGACGGGAACTCAAAGACCCGGCGAATGATGGCCCACCCAAGAGCGCTCATGTAATATGGGAACTCATGGCTGGAAACAATCCTTATGATTTTGATATCCGTTAGGAATAATAAGAATCAAAGTCCAGGTTGGTTGGTGAGCCTAGTGATAGGAGACTATCTAGCTTGGTTCGGAGAGCACTTGTTGGGTTAAAGATTTTTTTTTGCTAAATGTTACGGCCTAAATGTTGAACTATTGACCCTACTTGTTCGGATGGGTGTTCACCCCAAAGTGTTCCCGGACCGCATGCATACATCCGTAAGTAACTTAGTGCAACATGGAAAATTTAATTGATAGGAATCAGCAAAAAAAATAAAAATGGATCAACATCTTAATGTTTATTTGATAGATTTTCCTCGGGCTGAGGAGTGCCCACATGAGTTCGTTGAGGTGTCTACACAGGACTGTGGTCCTATGTCGAGAGTTCGGCTTGCTCCACCTAAGTAGAACGAAAAGAAGGAATTGGAAAAAAAGGGGAAAAAGCCAGAATCTGCGCCCTTAGATTCCGTTTCTAGAGGTTCCTGACGTACTGGAGTTGTAGTAATACCATTAGAATTTCTCTTTGATTATACGTTCCCGAAACGGATCCTATCAAATATTTCACATTTTCTATGATCATTTCTATTTTAGGTATTCGGGGAATCCTCCTTAATAGACGAAATATTCCTATTATGTTAATGCCAATTGAATCAATGTTATTAGCTGTGAATTCGAACTTTTTGGTATTTTCCGTTTCTTCGGATGATATGATGGGTCAATCATTTGCTTCATTGGTTCCAACGGTGGCAGCTGCGGAATCTGCTATTGGGTTAGCCATTTTCGTTATTACTTTCCGAGTCCGAGGGACTATTGCTGTAGAATCTATTAATAGCATTCAAGGTTAAAGATGACTCATAGAGAGTTACCAAAATACGAAGTTCTCTTTTACTTTTTTTTTTACTTGGTTGGCAGGAAAAGGGCCTTTCTCGCTGGGCGAGCGCATCCGATTTATTCAAAATAAAGTCCTTTCCTAAACCACTTCCCGTTCAGTTGCTGAAAGATAGATATAAGCTTTCTAAATGAGATGGAGTTCCACGAATATGCAGGCTAGAAAGATGCTATTTGCTGCTATTCCATCTTTTTGTGCATCAAGTTCGAAGAAGATCTCAATATATAATGAAGAAATGATAGTAGCTCGTTGTTTTATAGGCTTTATCATATTCAGTCGGAAGAGTTTAGGTAATACTTTCAAAGTGACTCTCGACGGGAGAATCCAGGCTATTCAGGAAGAATCGCAGCAATTCCCCAATCCTAACGAAGTAGTTCCTCCGGAATCCAATGAACAACAACGATTACTTAGGATCAGCTTGCGAATTTTTGGAACCGCAGTAGAATCATTACCAATGGCACGCTGTGCGCCTAAGTGCGAAAAGACAGTGCAAGCTTTGTTATGCCGAAACCTAAATGTTAAGTCAGCAACACTTCCAAATGCCACTTCTTCCCGTCGCATCCGTCTTCAGGACGATCTAGTCACAGGTTTTCACTTCTCAGTGAGTGAAAGATTTGTCCCGGGATATACGTTGAAAGCTTCTATAGTAGAACTCATTCGAGAGGGCTTGGTGGTCTTAAGAATGGTTCGGGTGGGGGATTATCTTAATAATAAATAATACGAATAGAATCTAATTCATGTTCATGCTAACAGAAGAGCGGATCCAATACCCATTTTTCAAATTTTATTTTCCATTTTTAGGGTGGTTTACCTGTAGGTTTGTTGCCTTTCCATGTTTTCTTCTTTTTCTTGGATGGTTTGTGGTCATAGAGTTTTGGTTGTTTAGCTTTGACTTCTTCTTTTATGGCTTGGTCTTTGGTCAATTCTTTGAAGGTCTTTAGTGTAGTGGTCTCGTGTACACCTGACGCTCCTAGTGGTTTAGCCCGATCGGATTGGCCTTCGTCTTTCCATTCATCTGTCTCACCGGAATGGTCTTGAGCTTGTGAACGTAAGCCTGATCTTCGTTCTGTTTTCAGTCTTTCAATTTCTTTCTCATTGAGGTATAGTTTGTATAGTATTGTATGTGCCTCATCTATCCTTTGGTTCGTGACTAGTTCGTTAAGTTGTCCTTGCATCCTCTCTTTGTCTGCTATTAGCTCATCTAACATCTGTTCTTTCACAGTTTTAGGGAGACCGTCATTCATATACTTCTCTTCGGACTGGACTTCAGTAGTCTCTTTCATTGTTTTGTCTATTTCTTCTTTCCCTTCGTACTTCCGTAGTTGTTTCAGCATCTCTTCTCTTTCTTTGACTCTCTCTATTACTCTATTGCTCTCTGAGTAGGCTTTCGAGCTCATGAGCCCATCTGCTTTCACTTCTTCCTGTACATCTTCTTTCACATCAGTTTCAAACTGACTCTGTAGTCTCTCTATTATTCTATCTTTCTCAGCATTTTGTTCTTTTAGTTTTATCACTTCTACTCTGAGTTTGGTTTCAGTATCATCAATGTTGATTCTTAAAGACAGGGTATCTTTTGTTCCCGAGATGGACTCCAAGTTTGACATTGGTTGTCTTTTCACCGATTTCCCATTTATCCCAATCGATACTGAAGGGCGATGTGACATGACCCTCTTTGGTTTTCTCTATATCCTCATATTGGTCCTCAAACCATTCTTGATCAACCAATGATTTGCTAATTCCCTTTTGTTTGATAATGCTTCGTCCGTCTTGAGTCTGAATATTATAACTTTTAGCTGCTAAGAAGATTCCTTTCTTGACAAGATATTCGCACTTGAACTTGCCTAAATCAGTCTCTGAGAGCAAGTTTTCGGGTAGTGGATTCCCTAGCACAACTGAGTCTGTGTCGGTATAGTAACAATCCTCTCTTGAGGTGAATGGATACATATAGATTCGAGCACATGCTGTGATTGCAGCTGACAATTGGACTGCGGATAACTTAGGAGGTTTCCATTCTGTGTCATCCAATTCCTTATTAGTGCTGTATGTCACTACATAGTGATATTCGCTAAGCTTATCTCCATCTTTGATATTCTTCTCCTTGATCAACTTCGTATATTGCTCGTAATCACATATGACAGTAACATTACATTCTGGATTAATCCCAAATCGCCCATACAGAGAATTCAAAAAAATCTTGTAAATATATGACATAGCGTCATTCCCATTTCTCTTTGCCTCTTGTCTTTTCTCAAAGAGGTCTGAAACAAAGCTTTCGAATGGACTGCTATCCATTTTATTAAACAAGTAGCCTTTTAGAGGAATTATTGTATAACCTAGATCCCGTGCATATTTAAATTCTTCGGAGTAATATACTCCCACGAACTGACCTGTAGGAAAGATGAGAGTCTTCTTGGAATCCCTATATGGCAAGAAAGGTCTTTTCATATTCGCAGGACACTCGACATAAGCTTCAATAAACCCACATAAGTCGTCTAAGTCACGATCTTCTAATTTACCATGCCATACAGGTTTACCACCTGGCATTGGGAATGATTTCATTATGAACGGATAAAGGGAGTTGACATCATAATAGTAGAGGTTCTCACCATATGGGATATATGCATCGGCATGGCCACCATAATATCCACGCCTAATAAAGTAATCTTCGTTCATAGAAGGTCTATAAATAGGAAATTTTTTATCATCATAATAGCGTGTACGAAAGATAGTAAGAGCTAGTGAGGGGACGGTCAATTTGGACACTATATCCACGCTATAGTTAGACCTATTAATCTCTTGAGCTTTGAGCATAATCCCACCTAAGAGCCTTATATCCTGTTTCATGTATTCCAATAATAGGTTTTTCTGATCGCTTAGATTCTCCACTGTCACCGATTTGTGGTCGATGTTACCTTTGGCTCCTAAGGGTCAATATAGTGGTATCAAATAGAACATGGCATTTGCGAGGCCGATAACGCCAGTTTTGGAACCCTTGCGTAGATTAGACCTTCGGCAGCAAACTCGCGTTAAAACGAATAATTCTGGTCTTCTAGAGCATCTTTACTTGATTAGAGCACGATCAATCTACTTTTAGCGGTGTTACCGATTTACAAAAGAGTAGATGTAAAGTCTTCCTTGGTTTTACCATCTAGTGGATACTCCGAGAAAGATGCTGCCTTCCATGGCTCTTGCATGCCTGATCGATTTCTTCTTTATTAAAGGACAAGACTTCCTTCTTTCCCGCGGATGCGCCTCTGAGGCTTTTGCGTGCTGGGGACTTCTTTTCTTGACTCTGACCTTCTTAGATGAGACCAATAGTCTGCCCTTGCCCTTTTGCTCGGTATATTGGATCGGTATCCCCCGGTGTTTTGAGAGATTCGTCCAACTAGAAATCTCGTAAGAGTAAGATAAGAAGGTGTCTTCATTCAAGCAAGTGAGATAGTGTCTCGTGAAAGGAAGGAGGCCACCAAACAAAGGGGAAAGAGAGTGATTCAACCGGGTGTATCACCCCAAATCCAAGGGAAGGGGAGCTTAGCGCTTTCGAGATCGCATCATAGCTTATAGTTTCGTATCCAGGCACGGGAATCCACCCGCCCCTTCTTAAGCTTAAGACCCTGGAGCACCCTAGCGCCTTCAATTGATCCTTTTTGCATCTTATATATCGACGAAAGTTAGCACCTGAATTTCCCTTCTGAAGAGTGCCTTCAGATCAGACTTTTTGCATCTTATATACCGGTGATTTTGAAAACCCTTCCTAAAACTCGACATGGAAATCGGACAAGAAATGTCGTAAGAGAAGATCGGATATAGTGAGATCTCGGTGACACCTTTGAACCCTAGAGTTGGTGCGCGGCTTGGTGCCATCTATTTCATCTAAAAGAATTGCGATTGAAGGCCCCCAGCAATGGTGTCTATCGTGAGGGTCCCCAAAGCCTCGCCAGAAGACCAAAAGCATTATTTCATCTTGTTCCTTGAGGAAGCGGGCCGGAGAAATCTCTATTGGATCGATTGGCTTATCAGTTTGCCTTGACTACTGATTTTGGCCGAGTCAGCTTGAGCTTCCCACGGATAAAAGGGAATGGATGGATCTACACAACTTTCTTTATTCATTATCCTTCCACATGAAGGTGGCAGGAGAGAGCCGTTGTGATGCAACTCTACAAGCGAAGACCAGCGAATACTTTTTCCTCCCGGGGCATTGAACCAGCCTAAGCGACGCATAGATCCCTAGATGGAACCCTTGAAATGCATGAAATAGGATGTGAGAGGGAAAGCGGTCAGTTGCCGATGATAACGAGAGCAGTACCGATAGCACCAATAGCGTCCCTTCCAGTTTCAGATCGATATGGAGTTCCATATCCTGTTAGAGATATTCCAGATGTAGAGACAGATCCAAAGCCATTTGATCGAGATCGAGTAGCTATAGCAGATCCATTTAGAGATCGGAACCCCGTTCCGGGTACACCCATTTGATTTTAGTAGTAACTGCCCCTAAGCCGGTAGGTCTCGTTCAAAAGCACCTTTATTTGGGAGATGATAGAGGCGGGCAGCTAATATAGGGCCCGAACCAGTGCAGTTATGAAGCCGAAGCCCGAGCATATAACATCGAGTAGGTAAGCTCCTCGAGACCTTGCCTCAGGTATAGAAAAGTCAGGAGATGGGGTCCCAATCAAGTAGGCATGATCCCAAAAGATTAGTAGTGAAGGGGCTTATGATTCGATAGGGATAGGAAGGGGATGCGGCGGCTAATGGTTGATGGCGAGAACCCGTCTTTGAATGTCTCTGTCCTGAAAGCATGGAACTTCAACTTCGCCTAAGTAGGATATTTGACTCTTCTTTGCCGGAAGCCTGTTTCCCTCTAGACTCTGAAATCTTAGCACCCAAAAAGGAAAGGGAGTAGAAACAAAGGTACCGAGTCAACTCCTGCTTTCTCAATCCTTTACGGGTGGAAGTTTAGTTATAATATAGGTAGGGTCGTTACACCACTCTTCGATGTCCTGAAAGTCATTCCCTAACTACGGTGGAAGCCCCTAAGGCTCTAGTTCACTCAGTAGCTCTTGTTCTTACTCTTTCTTACCTAATAATCTACTTATTGGAATACCCTGTTACACTATTTGGGCTGGAATCAGTAACTCACTCTTATTCGAGGAAATCTTCAACTAAGAGAATCCGTTAAGGAGGTTATTTATAGCTCAGAATGAGCAGAGGTAACTCACTCTTCCTAGCCGAAGGGAAGAAAGGCTGGCACGATTCTATCACCCTGGGGCCCCGGAAACAGACCTCATTCCTCGACTATTAAGTCGAACAAAGCCGACTGGACCTTTTTGCTAGAGGGGCAGGAAAGAAAGAATGTTAGTCATAGAGGTTCTGTGTTTGGGCAACTGTTTAAGGCCTTAATCGACCCTTGTTGGTGAGGCTGCCGCGTACTAATCTGCCTCTCAAAAATAGGTTGGCTTTTGAAGCCCTTTTTCCGCCTATTCTTCCGGCACTCTTCTCAAACTATGATACTACCTTTTGCCGGAGCAAAGGACTCTTTCTTATGACTTAGGATACCACTTCCAAAAGTAGGTATAAGCGGAGGGATGTCTTTTGCTTTGTCACAGGGGGGCGTGACCCCTTTTTCTAAGCATAAAAGGGTGGTGCTCTTGCGATTCGATCACTCCGCAGCTTACTATAGTTCTATTTCTTAAAAGGGATAAGTGAACCAAAGGCTTAGAGGATTGGCTAGAGGAGAACGCATATAAGATGCAAAGTTCAGCGATTTCGCCGGTTCCATTCTATTTTAGTTGGCCCTAGGAGCCCAGTGGAAAAGAAAGCTCTTCGCCGCCCACTTCCCAGAAAGATAAGTGAGGCTGGGACTAGATCACTTCCGGAAAGCCGAGGAAAGCTACCATCTTTCGAAGTCTTAGTCTCTTATTCTCTGTCCGCCGTACTACCACTTACTAAAAAATACGAATGTCCGGTTTCTACGAATGCCTTCCAATGTGTTCTTTGATTCCCCGACGGGGAAGAGAGCTCGTGATGAAATTTCTTGTATCAGGAGAGAACGCATAAAGGTAATGTGTCGGTGCTATCTAAATAGGGCGTATAGGTTAGTAAGGAGCTGATCGGATGGCTGCCCAATCTTCTTAAGCAAATTCGTTTTATTCTGAAAAAAAAGGAAAAACCATACGTGAGTTATCACAAACATGAGTTATTGATCGCAAATAAGGCCGCCTATCTATAAAGGACAGGGATAGGCACGTAACGAGTAAGGTAGGGTCTTCCTCAAACAGCTAACGAAACTAAGGAGTTTTCTATTGTCCTGTTCTTGTTCTATTTCTATAGTAGATGCGTACGAAAGCAATCCAATAAAAGATAAGCGGTATGCCGCTACTAATTAATTCTTCCCGAGACAGATGCAGTTACGTTAGGATTGTCGGTCGAATGAGCAGGCTTCTTTCACCTATCGGCACATCCTTCGCTCCTTTGGCGTCGTAAGCTGCGCATATAGACTGTTAGAGTAGTCAAGTAGGCAGTCAGCCTAGAGAAAGCGGGAGTCCCATCTCTATTCAGAGGCGGGTGTCACCATTCCGTTGAAGACTGTAGTGTATGGGCTATGAACTCAGCGTAACTTGCCTTTCGCTGGTAACCTATCTCCACCGTCAATAGGGCTTCCTTTTCGGGTACGCAAAGAGAGAAATGACTCATTCCGAATGTGACTAATTGCATGAAAGGCAGCCCGCTCACTACCTTCTGGTCTCATCCAGCTGCTACAGTTCAGAGGAGGTATGGTAAGGCCAGCATATAGATTTCAATGCAGATAGATGTGTACTCCCCCAGGTTTGACTTTCTTTGAGAGCAAAGGGTATGACTTCCGCCTCCGTATTCTTCTTCATAAGCTGCTTGTGTCCCCTGCGGAGTCTGACATAAAAGAAAATGGGGACATATGATGCGGGTCATCGGACTAAAGAAGAGTACATAGCTTACTCTCCACGGATCATTGTACCGGATCGAGGTACGAGCTGTAAGGATTTTGAACTATGGAAGCTAGAAGAGGAGACTCCAGTACTGAATAGGGTTGCCGATCCTGGAAGTAGGGATTGTTCTCGAATAGCAAGATGGCTTGCCTTACCAGCAGTGATGACTTATGAGATTGGAATGGGTGCCTTTACGCTCTGGGTACAGCGTGACCCCTTCCGGTTCAAGGCTTCTGGTTCAAGTGGAATATATGTATGGGCTTTCTTTGGTGATTCCCCGAGACAACCCATCTTTGATTCCCGGATCAATGAAGGACGAGATGGCATGTGTGATCTATACGTCCCTTCATACTTTCCCAAGGATTAGTGAGATAGTCGCTCTGCTTCCGCATCAAGGTCTGGTACTCCCCGCTAGTGCTTCTCTGACCCTCTTTCCGCTAGTGCTACTGTCAAGTCTTCTTCCTCTTCAGATACCTTTTTTTCTTTCTTGGAAAGGGGACTCTTGGAATGGGCTGCAGTCACTCTACCTCTGGCAGTGTGAAAAGGAAGTAGAGCATAACTGGCAAAGGGGAAGGCTTTGGGCAAAGATGAAGAGAATCGAATCAATTTGACTATTCCCGTAGGGATTCTTTATCTTATTCCATCCGGCTAGAAGATGTGTCAATAAAGGGAAAATTCAAGATGTGGAGAGAGATTCCCTTGTGATGTTTATGGGCGGAGAAAGCTCACTTCAATCTCAAGGCGAGGGAATCCTTCGTTCAGGAGACCTGTCTTAGAAAAGATCTGAATCCTAGTTATCCGGCCAAGGTATCCGCCCTAGTTCACATTAAGTCAAGGAAAATATGTTATAACTGCTGTTGCGGATCCTGCATCCCACTTATCGAGGCAAGCCGTCGCCCGTTCACTCCCTTCTCGGGCTTATTAGTCCCATACCTAATCGGCTACACTATAAGTTCTCTACCCAGGGAACACTTACGACAGGTGGAAAGGCAACGACCAAATCTACCTACTTGCTATCTAAAGAAGGAAAGCAGCTCGCGGTTACGCGTCTCCTAGCTCCAAAAAAACAATAAGGCTCTGAAAGACTAAAGCTATGGTGACATGACTAAGATAATAAGTAAGATCAGAAGAAGTTCACACCCGTCGCATCGTTCGCTCTCCCAGAAGGATCTGTCCAGCGCAGTCCCGAGCAGTCATTCAAAGCGAGGCCGGACAGGAGGCATCCACCTCCGAAGAATCGAATCCGAGGCATAGCGATGTAATTAAATAGGGGCCACAAGCAGCGGTTCCATGGGCCGGTAAGATGAGTTAGGGACCTGAGGATGTGATATGTTGTTCCCGTTGTAGAGAGCTCTTATAAATTTACCTTACTATTCACAGCCCACCCTAGGGACAAGAAGAAAGGCCACCGAGCGTTAGCGCTGTGGGAAGTCTATCCTCCTCGATGTTAGTAGGCGAGTGAGTTGGGGGATCCAGATGATTTCTCCTCCGCATAAAAGGCTATTATTTTTCGAATTTTGTCAATAGAGAAGGAGAGGTTAGGCAGACACTTAAGCCATCAAGTTCGACAGCTTCTTCGAGAGATTCTTCGACAGCAAAAGAGCAGGAAGTTCGGGAGGTGGGGAGTCATCTAAGACCAGAATTCCAGAATACAGGGATAAGTGTGCCGTTGAGCCGCCCTCATTATAATAAGTGGGTTTACTAGGAACGCCATTGGGCGCAGCTCTGGAAGCCGAAGTAACGAAGTATGCCTAAACTATAGCATTCTAGCTTCCCTCGGTTAGAAGGAATAGGAACAAAGCTTTGATGAGGCGGGCGCTTGAAGCGAGGTATTAGTATCGGCGAACAAGTCGTTTAGGTGGGGAACCTCCTGCCTTTTATTCATTAGTTGTTCCAGTAGTTGTTGATAGCATTGACTAGTCTATAGAGTGCTTAACCGCGCTTTATGGGGAGTGAGGAGTGAACGGACTCAAATACAGTTGTCAGGAGGGGCCTCCGGCTTAGACATTAGGCATGAGAATCGGCCAATGCATTCACTCACATCCGTTGATTGCGGTGCGCCATACACCAAGCTTGTTTCAGAGCGGGTGTCAGGAGTGGAAAGGAAGAGTTGTACCGAGGACTTAGTCAAGCAGTTACGGTAGCAGTCCTCTTTGTAATCTTACATGACAGCTTTCGAAGCAAGCTAGCCAACAAGTGAGATAGAAAGCTCGCATTTTAGGGCCAATTAGGCCAATGGCAATCCAAGAGTCCATTACAGCCAGCGAGCTAGTTTAAGAGAGAAGGGCATCTATTTATCTTCCTTTTGTCTTGGATCGAGAAAGAGTGATAGGTTGCATTACTTACTAATGACATCTCTTGTGCTAATCTTTTAGATCCAATTGCAGGCCTAAGGCCAGTTGCGTTCCCTGGAGATGGAGTTGGAGTCGTAGGCCCATAACCTTTTTTGCCCCTACAGTTCCAATCCAATAAACTCTTACATACCAAAAAAGGTATGATTCACCCTATATAGAGAGGAAATAAAAGGGATTACCGAAAGTGGTGAGTGCTAAGCGCTTTTCATGTCGTGTCAGACCATTTGCTCTCGATGACAGGCCCATTTAAGTTGCCTTTTTTTCATCGCTATTTAGTCTTGAGTTTCCTGTCCTGTACTTGACTTTGGGTAATTCATCTAGTGGAGTGCCCCGGCGGTTCTAATTAGAATCTAATCTCTCTAGTACGACTTCCTGTAAGCCAGTGCTTTGACCTATTCTCTCTATTGCTAAAAATGCTTTACCAGGCCAATGGCAGTTATCTCGCTTCTGCTAAGGTCCATAGATAGACTAGACTGATACGGAGAAAATATATACTTAGTGACTATTATGAAGAATAAAAGGAAGGGTCTGAGGAGGCTTTCTAATTAGAAGAAGGGAATGAATGGGGATGGGCTCTGTTGCCGATATTTCTCCTTAAGTCTAATAGAGGTATGGCGGCTAGGGCAGAAAAAGGAAAGCAAAACAGTTTTCTAGTAAGACCAATCGTTTGAGAGTTGGAGAATGAGTGATGCCTGAGGCAAACTACTATTACTCCATACGATCCGCTTATGCGGCTACGAGAAACCTCCGGACCCCAGCTATGGAAAAGGATCTTTTATTGTCCATGCCCTAGCCGTAGCTTCCGCTGGATCAATGGGATCCCAATCTCGATTTCCTAGGTATGCTTGCCCTGTTCAAAAACGGAAGCTACTTTTTCTCTTTCACTACACCAAACCAAACCCACGAACTTTCACCCAAACGCATACAGTTGATTCCATAGGTACCGCGGGCACGCTACTAATGCCTGTTGGACTTTGCAAAACGAATTTCCTTACCCACTGGAGGAAGGAAAAAATAACTTAGCTGTCGACAATCGGAACCTGAGAATATTCAAGGACCCGTTACCGGGCAGGGTAAAACCAACAGCACAGAGGCTCTGCAGCAACAGGAGCCACAAAGACGATTGTAGAAGGATACCAGGATTATACTCAAACAAACAATAGCAGCGCTACTCTCCGAAGTAAGCCCTGAAAAGAAAGGTGCTACACTAATTGTAGTAACCAGAACAGGGCCTCGGCCCCAGATGCTATGGAAGACCTTTCCTTCCTTGCCAAGGGCAGCTGCTCGACCAAGCAACCAATTACCACCCTAAAACGTAGCCACTCACCTGGAAAAATTCCTGCTCAGATCTCAATCCTAGACTTTTTTTCTTCTACGCCGTACTTAGGCAAGCTCGGTTGTCCAGGGAAAGGCTCCAGGATTACAAGCCATGATAAAAAAAGTGATTGCCCCCAACCCTTTTACAGTTCCAGAAGCAGAGGGAGCAGCTTCAGTAGTTCCATCTCTCTAACCCGCAGGAGTTCCGGTGGACGGTGAAGACCCTCCTCCAATATCAGAAACACCGGTGCTTACTTTCGCATTAAACGTGCGATAGAAAGCTTTGATCTCCGGCTTACCCGTCGTTGAAGGATAAAGGAGGATCTCATTTTTGCATAGCTCAGGTAGGGGCGACGACATCGTAAATTGGTACCGCAAGGAGGAGTCAGTTTTCTTTGAAGATCGAGGAAGAAATCGGACAATTATGCCATTCGGAAGAAGTCTTCTACAGAGGGAAAGCCTGTTACGAGTAAGTGGAGAGGAAGGATCTCCAGAGATTCTTATCTCATTCCATTCCAGTGGCTCGACCAGTAACCAATGGCGAAAACTAAAAAATCCATGGTTTCCCGGTAGAACCCCATTTCGCCCAAGTTGTTGCGGAACCGGAAAAAAGAAGCGGTTTTTCGCACAGCTTGCTCATAGTGCAGGTCCCACTTGTATATCGTATTTGGCCGAAGAAGCATCGGACAGGTTTGAGTTCCTACCTTCTTGGGACTCCATGGACCAAGATCTGCTTTCATTATATGGGCAATACCGATCTACTTTAGTAGATCATATGGATGTAGAAAAAGCTTATGATTTTGATGAATTGGAAACATCTCTTTTCCATTTCTATTTACCCAGTTCATATCTTTGTTTCGTGTGTTCCCGGGAGGAATTCGATCTCTTCAATCTCGGGATACCACCTAAATAACTGCGGCCAGAGAGTCAAATAGGTCGGGAAGAAAGAGTCTGAGGTCGGGGCGGACGACATACATCTTGGTTGGTCCCAACACTAGAGATTGTTCATATAGCAGCTAAGAGGGTGAGTAAGAAAGTAAAGACCGAGGACTTGCTTTTCCCAACATCTGCCTCGCTTCTAACACAGCCTGATTAATGTGCTTTCAAAGCGCACCCTTGGTCGAGCTTTCTTTCTGATTCGTTATAGGATAGGATGGTATAAAGTCCTCCTAGGGGAAAGACATAATAGAAGCATTCTCCCAAGTATTCGCAAGGCATGAATCCTCATCAACCTTCATGAGAACTACAATCTCCGACTTCGGGGAAGGGGAGTAGGTAATAGGGCGGGTTCTTCTCCAAAAGGTAAAAAATCTATACCGTCCAATCATTGATTCGATACGTCAAGCACTAGTACAATTGATACCTTTGGTTACAGGCATTCGTCAAAGGCAGCCTTCATTCAAGCGATACCAGACCAAAAAGAAAAAGGGAGGAGAACTAACCAATATAAATCTTCATGTACCGACGGGCGCTGTCAGTCTAGCTCAACCAGGCGTATGATTCATCCTAGTTCAAGCTGTCTTATTCACACTGGTGCGTTCACTCTCCTCTCTTTCAAACAAACCCTGCCTGCTGTCAGTCGTATGTCAGCCTTTCAACAATCAAATGTCAAATGCGTCACACATACCACTCGAACCTCGATCGAAGGCATACCGAGCATAGGCGGAGATAAAGCAAAAAGAACGAAACCGAGCCTCGCAGCCCTCTTGATGCGATGAGCAAATGGCTAGTATTCAAGGCTAGTCCCAAGAAACCAAGCAAAAAGGCTATCCCGAAAAGAAGAATAAAGGGCTAGTCAATCTCCTCCCGCGGATCCTCTTTCCGAGCCTCTTGAAGGGCCGCTTTCCCCTAACAAATCCACTAGCAAAAGGGGAAGCTTTGCTTTATAGTTCCGATTCTATTCTTTTAAGG
>CM066203.1:55441699-55509199 GCA_033675215.1 Rhodiola kirilowii | reverse complement strand
AAGCAGCAGGCAATAAACTCTCTTTCTAGGCCGGTGCCATGCCCCTAGGACGGGGATAGCACGTAACGAGGAGTAAGGTAGTATCCTCAAACAGCTACTGAATACCCTCTTCTTATTCTTAATAAACTGATTACTCTAAACAAAGGTAAAAGGTGGGCAAACAGTCAACTAGAAAGATTATTTTGATTCGTTGAATTTTCTTATTTTCAAATTCCCGAGAATGCTACTTAGGGGGAATGAATTCCAGTCTTTCACTTACGCGTAAAGCTGACAATAAATCTATGAAATAAAAATGAAAATAAACCTGTGGCGAGGGAGTCCCATGGAAAAAAAGCTTAAGCCCGTGCGTGAGACCTCTCTCTAACTAACGGTCTTGGCTCTCGTACTAATTGAATTGACTAGCTTGGTTCCGAAGCCTAGGATATTAATGGCATATCTAGAATAGTAGAGGGGCGAGAGTAAAGGAATTCTTTATTCCCTAGGGGAAGTTAAGAAACATGGGTAGTTAAGCACTACGCCTAAGGGTGAGGGGCGGGCGTCTGGGGAAGTGTGCCAGCCTTGCTTTGACTTTTCTGTATCTGTACCAGTTACAAGGAGCACAAGGGCTTTCAAAAGAATAGCTTTGAGGCATTACCATCGGGCTAACTAACCTCTTACGCCTTATGTCTTCTATTCCTTACTTTGTTCAAGTTAGTGTAGGCAAAGAGATTATCTGCCTAAGCAGAGGTTCTATTCATAGGGGTGGATAAGACGAATGAGCAGGCTTGTTTCGCCTATTCCCATTCCGAGAATCCTTCGCTCAGTAGGCAGCAACAGAGGTTGACTCTTCTCTTTGGCCTGTCTTCTGATCTTTGCTTCCGATGCTAAGGAGTCTGCGGATGCGCCTGGGTATTGAGATGGGAGTTATCCCTAGACGCGATAGGGCCGAGGTAAGATACCTTCTTTGATCCATAGAGTGATGGGTCGAGATGCCATCAAAGGCTTTTCTATATGAAATAGCACGATTCGGGTGGAATATATCACACGTTGAGTTGGGCTAACTGGTTCTTTATATAGAAAAAGAATCTTCGGCCCGGCAGAACACCTTCTTTGCTGAGGTTCGTAGATTGAGACCTAACCGAAACTTCTCTTATACAATTTAGGACTCTAGCGTAAGCTGTCTTTCTTTCTATTACTATTCGTTGATGGCGAACAAGATAGGAAAGCAGATCAGTTCACTTACTGGCACTGTGCCTAAACTTATTCTCCTAAATGAATTGCTAAGGCTCCTTACCGAGCTTGAAGCATTGTGAAACTGAAGAAAATGAAAGATAGGAGGTTGGGTAGCTACATATCACAACATCCAGAGAGCCATAAGTAAATGCTCAAATGGAGGCCCTTACTCGTGAGACCCTTATGTATGCTTAGTTGGCTCCACCAACTCCCGCCGCTAACGTCATCATCCCCTCACCTCTTCGTCAACGGCTCTTCACTCCCCCCTTTCCCAGCCTTCGTGTAAAGAAGAAAGAGCGGAGAGTAAGAACAAGACAAGCAAGAGAGGAGCTCGGCATCAAGGTTAGGTTAGATGGCAGCTTTTCCGTTAGTTAGAGACATACGGTGTGTTTACAATCACCACATTAACTACGGGCAGAACAAGACACGTTAGTTGCCTACTCGAACTACACCCGGTTTAGCTACACTGGCTAGTAGGCAACAAGAACCACGTAAACTACAGGAACAGCCGGAGAAGAAGAAGAACTCCAACTCGTCGGCAACAGGAAGAACAAGAGCAAGTCACTCCTAAACTAAGGAGAGTAACTCACTCATTTCTCACTAACCATAAGACGTAACTAAGAAGCACTAGTAACTCCTAAACCGGGTAAGAACAAAAGGAAACCCTAACCGGCACGAAACACCCCATTTATTCTCTCCACGTATGGGAACAATCCGATGAGTTAAGAGACAAAAGAAGACTAATAACTCTGTTCTGTCAACCCATGGTAGAAATGAGAGAAGTTCCCACACTCCTGTTATCAAATCATCCAAAGAGTTCACCGGTATCAAATACGAATTGGTACTAAAGAAGAAAAAGTTATGTCTAGCCATGGGAGAAAGAGGACAAGTGAACCCCTCCTCTCACTAACCGGCACTTCTAACTCCCTTGTTCTTTCCTTAGTCTTGTCGAGTCTAACTAACCTATTGGTACCTCTCTGCTTCTGCAATTAGTGCATATTCCTTCTTTCCTTCTATGAGAGTATGTTGAATGTAGTTACCAGTCCTGAATAAGTGCATTTCTATTACCTTACCAACCAAACGGTAGAGCTCTTACTCACGGTGGTATGTCTCTCCTCTTACTCCCTTCTCTTGTTTCTGCTCTTCTTCTGCTTCTCCAATGTCGGATAGGAAGAACAAGTAAAGTAAGAATGTACTCTACAGTTAGTAAAGTTAGAGAAATACCATGAGGTAAGAAACAGGCTAGGATAGGAACACCAACAGAAGAGAAGAAAACCCTAACCCATAAAGCAACTGAAGAACAAGAAGAAGTTAACAACTCTTAGCCAGTCTCTTCTTCCCGGTCGAGCCTTTATCTTAACCTATTAGTAGTCTAGGAGTTCAGAGAAGACATCAACTGAAGAACACGAGCTTTAAGGCGCCTATCGGTGCTGTTTAAGCTCCTTGGTTGTTAGGGGCCAAACAAGGGCCTTCAAACCACCATTAACGGCATTAACGAGAGCAAAGGCTAGCTACATAACCGCATAACCACATCAACCACATTAACTACGGGAATAAGTAGAGAGGTTAGCAATAGGTTTACTCGACTAGTGGGTTAGCTTCTCATATACTCTGCTATTCGGGAGAGGAGAAACAAGACAACAAGGCAGTCACTCATAACTAGTAAGACAGGAGAAGAGAGTAGTAACTCATAAACCAGGGAAAGCAGAAAGTTAGATTGGAGAAAGACCATGAGATGGTATAATAAATACATAAGAGAAGATTGGTTTGCTTTGTCTCTAGCCTGAATGTTACAGCTTGAGTTACCGCTTGTCTCCACTTACAGTAAGGGAACACAAGGCGTTAGATTAATAACATGTACAGCTGTACTCAAAGCTTCACCCCAAAAAGATCTCGGCAACTCTGCATGTGAGAGCAAACATCTAACTCGCTCAACCAATGTTCTATTCATCCGTTCCGCCAAACCATTCAGCTGCGGTGTCTTTGGTGGAGTCTTTTGGTGCCGAATACCTTGCTCTCTACAATAAGCATCAAAGGGCCCAATGTATTCACCTCCATTATCAGTTCGAATACACTTGAGCTTCTTCCCAGTCTGTCTCTCAACTGAGGCATGAAACTGCTTAAACACATCCAAAACTGGATCCTTCGACTTTAGTGTATAAACCCAGACCTTTCTGGAATGATCATCGATGAAAGTGACAAAATATGAGCAACCACCAATTGTCCTAGTCTTCATAGGACCACAAACATCGGAATGCACCAGATCAAGTATATTCTCCTTTCTGGTAGGAGTATGACTTTTAAAGGTAACTCTAGTTTGCTTCCCTGCCAAACAGTGAGAGCACCTTTCTAAATGAACATCATGCACACCGGGTAATACCTTTCTCTTCGATAACAGAGACATCCCCTTCAAACTCATGTGCCCAAGTCTTTTATGCCACAAATCGGTCATATCAATATTCTTCACTGCATTAACAATATTGTGAGAGATCTTCGGATGTGTCACATATAACTGCAGAAACTTCTTGCCTCTTGCTACGATCAAAGAGCCACGAGTGAGTTTCCACAATCCGTTACCAAATCCGCTATAGTAACCATCATCGTCAAGTAAGCCTGTGGAAATCACATTGAGTCTCATATCTGGGACATGTTTTACGTTGCGCAAAACTAATTCCATTCCAGTATCATATTTCAAGCAGACATCTCCAACTCCAACAATCTTTGATAACCCATCATTGCCCATCTTAATGACACCATAGTCACCTGGAGTGTAAGACGAATAAAAGTCTCTTTGCGATGTAACGTGACATGTAGCACCACTGTCAACAACCCAACTCGAATCATCATGTGCAAGATTGACCATATCATGATCAAGACAAACAAGGAACTCAGCGGTTGTTGCATTTACCTCGGCATTTTCATTGTCACCATCATCTTTCTTATGGCCACTCTCTTGATTACTGTGACTGCCTCTTTTATTCTCTTTCTTTAACTGTCTGCAAAATCGTTGCGTGTGCCCTTTCTTACCACAATGGTAGCACTCAATATCAGCAAATTTTCCTCTCGATTTACTTCGCTGATTACCTCTGTTACTCGGACCTCGACTCTGGCTTCTCCCCCGCCTTTCAACAACTAAGACATCCGAATGTGAAGAGGCGCCAACGGCCTTCTCATCTCTTCATTTAAGATGCTGCCTTTAGCCAATTCCATAGAAATCCTGCCTTTCGGTGCGGAGTTGGACAATGATGTCCTAAAAGTCTCACAAGAATCCGGCAAAGTGCCAAGGAGCCATAAACCTTGGATCTCATCTTCAAACTTGATACCCATTCCTGCAAGCTGATTAATAATTCCTTGAAAAGTATTCAAATGATCCGTGATAGGAGTTCCATCATGATACTTTAGCCTCATCATCTGTTTGATCAAGAACAACTTATTGTTCCCAGTCTTCCGCTCATATAGCTGCTCGAGCTTTTTCCACAGAGAATGAGTCACATAGGGGTTAAAGAGAAGGAGTTAGAAATGCCACAGGAACTAACAACATAAAAGTTCTCTCCACCTATGGCCAAAACCAGAGAAAGCCTTTTTCCCTAAGAGGAAGGGAAATAGAAATGAATTTTTGTGTCGCATATAGCTACAAAATGAGAGAATGGGAATTCCCTTAGGGAGCAGACTCCATTTTCATATTTTTTATGTCGCATATAGGGCCAAAACCACAGAAAACTGAGTTCTTTTTGGTCGAGCTATCTCATTCTTCCTCTCCCGTCTACATTGGGGTTCAATCCAATGACTTACCGATCTAAGTTAGAGAGTAAACGCCACTTAAGATGAATAATTGGTGTCTACCCATGTGTAAAAGAGGACAAAAGTGACTGCTTAGATGCCTAACAGAAGAGGAGTCACCAATTGTAAATACTTAATGGTACTTCTAAGCAATTTGTTCTGTCCACCGTAGGAGAATAAGAGAAGTTGTTACCGATAGGGTTGACTCAAGATGAAGATGGGTTCACCAATGCCAAGTACATCTCAGAGACTAAACGGAACTGCTAACTCCATTGCTTCTCTCCGGCTAGGGGTGAAATGGGAGGAGTTGTTTATCTCCTATGGCAGAAAGGAGAGAGTTAGTTACCCATTGAAGAAGAGCAGAAACAAGAGAAGGAAGTAAGAATGTACTCTACTGTTAGGTAAGTAATCACCACATACACTACAGGAATAAGAATAGAAGGAGGTAAGAGAAGAAATACCATGAGGATTGACTAATTGAGGGTTAGGTCAGTTAGAAGAGGTGCCGTTATAAGAATGTGCACTCATAGCAGCTCTACGGTTAGGTTAGTAAATACCGGAAATAGGTTAGTAAGATAAAGGTACCAGAAGAGAGGAAAGGTAGGGGAGAAGCACAGCAAGACAAGCAAGTAGGGTTTGTTTCCGGTTAGACAAGTAGGATAAGCAGCTCCACCGTGTGTAAGAGAAACACCATTCGGGACAGGAGAATAAGAGAGTAAAGACACGGAAGCAGGGGAGAGGCGCACAGCAGGACAAGAAAGTCGGGTTTGTTTCATGTACCCGACTAGAAAGGAGAGGTACAACAAGACTAGAAAGTAATAGGCAGGCATATGCACGTGAGGGAACAGCAAGAGAGGGAAGAGAGGTTAAGAGCACTAATAGAAGGCAAGTAGGAATATACGCTAATGGTAGAACAAAAGGGGAAAGAAACCAGAGAGAACAACAAGAGGAACTACCCTATCAACTACAGGAACAACCAGAGAACAAGTAGAGTTAGTTTGTTTGTTAGTCAGTTGGGAGAGGAACGAGAGAGGTTAGACAGGAAAGAGAGATACGGTTAAGGCTCTACATCAACGACAGGCACACCAAGACAGGAGAAGAGAGTAGAAAAAATGGGTTTCTTTTAAAGAAGAGCTACTAGTGATACCTATTCATAAGGTAGCTTAAGTACTCCTCTTAATAGAGCAACTGGTGGTACCTAATTAAATAGAAGAAAGGAAGTGATAGTAGAAAGGATAACTAAGCGAAAGAAGCCTTTAGGCTGTAGCTTGTAAAGTACGTTTCTCTATTCTAGAACTTAAGGTTTCTACTATTTCAACGGCATCAACAGGAATGGAGTAAGGCGCTGCCGATACGCACCTGCAGAAGGCTGCTATCTGAATTCCGGCTTATTGACTTGCGAATAGAGAGAACTCCACGTCGTCCCTACGTATTCTGGGGACCGAGGAAGTGTATGGCTCTTCTGTCCCCATCGGTTGATATAAACTTGCTTTCTTCCTTATCACAACTAGCTGGCTAACTTCGATAAAGGGAGATCCTTCGAGAAAGAATGAAAAGCATGGGATGAAGGCTATGGCTACTCTTATCTTATATGGCTACCGTCAACAAGAAAACTGCCCACTCGCGGCACACTTTTTATATCTAGTAAAAGGCCAAGTATCATCGTTAAAGGCAGATCTACTAAAGGAGAGGAGCTTCCCTATAGATAGGAGTTAAGAAAGGGTTTATACACGATTATACACGAAAGGTTAGTTCTTTGCTTTTCCTTGTGATAAGATAAAGTGATAAATCACCCGTTAGTCAACGTCGGTGAAGTCTATCTAAAGTCAATCCAGGGAAGTCCCTGCTAGTGTCAATCCAACCCACGTTCTGGTGAAAGCTTACCCTGAACTCAAGAAAGCCACGAGAGTCCGGCTGTAGGCTTTCCAGAGACTGTTTTTTCCGCTGCTGTAGTCGATTTACTGGTTTTGCGAGGAATGTTTTCCGTCGATGCTCTAGCCCTATATTATATATAGGGGCAGGATAAATAAACCTTTGTGATCCAAAGCTCGAGAAGGCACAGGTGGTGTCTCCTTGTTGATGTTACTATGACTGGTAGTAAGTTCACCTGGTGTGGGCGCCGACACACTAACAGACACGTGGAATCTAGAATTGATCGTGCTCTTGTATCGGAATAAGACGCTTACCTATTTGATAGCCTTAGCTGGCCGTGCCCCCGAGAAGATCTTTTCCAGCTTCTTTCATAGTAGATCGAGCGGTGTAAGTAAGTAGTTCTAAAGACTGAAGTCTATTCTCCGGTTTCATTTTGGTTTGGAAGGAATTCAATTCAAAAGGGCTAAAAGGAATAGAAATGAATGAACGGTTAGAGCTGTTAATGAGCCTGCATTTCTTCCTTCTTCGTCTGTGCTTGGGTATGGGCAGGATAATATATATTTTTATAGTGCGCTTACAGGCACCCATTCCTATTAGGAATGGAGTAAAGGCGCTATTCGCCTATTCCGAAAGAAGTATCATTTGAAAATACGAGTAAGGAGCCATCATGTACCTCCTGGCGAAGCTCCTCCATTGCGCTCGGCCCTAAGGTGGCATCTTAGCAATAGAAAACTTTAGTTTGACGTGCCCCATGTGTGAGTGATATAGGTTAAAATGGTGCCGCCTTTCTTTTGTGTAACAGTATCTGTCCTCCTAATGTCCTTAGTTTTGTTGTAGAGCTTATTAAGGAAGAGTTGAGCTTTACCGATTGTTCCAGAGTTATTTTGTTGGGGAAATCTCCTCCACTTTCTCGCATTTTCTATTACTTCGGTTGGGCTCTAGGGCCTCGGCGCATATACGCCCCACAGCCCCCTTGAGCAATTTGCCCTTATCCCATTGATTCCTATTAAAATAGGAAACTTTTTTTTTTCATTCACAAATCCATCTTTGTTTATGCTGCTAACTCTCAGTTTGGTCCTACTTCTGGTTCATTTAGTTACTAAAAAGGGAGGAGGAAACTCAGTACCAAATGCTTGGCAATCCTTGGTAGAGCTTATTTATGATTTCGTGCCGAACCTGGTAAACGAACAAATAGGTGGTCTTTCCGGAAATGTTAAACAAAAGTTTTTCCCTCGCATCTCGGTCACTTTTACTTTTTTGTTATTTCGTAATCCCCAGGGTATGATACCTTATAGCTTCACAGTTACAAGTCATTTTCTCATTACTTTGGGTCTCTCATTTTCCATTTTTATTGGCATTACTATAGTGGGATTTCAAAGAAATGGGCTTCATTTTTTAAGCTTCTCATTACCCGCTGGAGTCCCACTGCCATTAGCACCTTTTTTAGTACTACTTGAGCTAATCCCTCATTGTTTTCGCGCATTAAGCTCAGGAATACGTTTATTCGCTAATATGATGGCCGGTCATAGTTCAGTAAAGATTTTAAGTGGGTTCGCTTGGACTATGCTATGTATGAATGATCTTTTCTATTTCATAGGAGATCCTGGTCCTTTATTTATAGTTCTTGCATTAACCGGTCCGGAATTAGGTGTAGCTATATCACAAGCTCATGTTTCTACGATCTCAATCTGTATTTACTTGAATGATGCTACAAATCTCCATCAAAGTCGTTCTTTTTTTTTTTTTTTATAATTGAATAAAAGTAAGCAGGCGACTAAGCGCCGGAGTAGACTGAAATGGCTACTCTACTATGTAAATTTCCTCTCACACTGAATCTGTACCTGTGGGGTTTCGTGACTCAGAGGTTTTCTACCGTTCTTTACTTTTTCTGGGTGTCACACGAGGAATGTACCTTTGTTGACTATCCCGGTGACTAAGGGATTTTCTTTGAGAGGAAGTCGCTATGCAATTTCCTGTTGCTCATGAGGCGGGAGTGGTAGGAAGCCCGAGATGCCTTTGCCGCTTTCCCCGGGGATGAGTTTAGGTCAGGTAGAGCACCTAATTGATAAAGGAAGGAACCGCACATCTGTCCTCCTGCCCCGCTTGATAGGAAAGATCCTCTCTTGCAGAAACATTAAATGCTGGCCGAAGGTCCAATCACCCTATGGAAAGTAGATAAACTGGAAACTAATCTGCTTTCAATGCATCCGGTGTAGCACCAGCAGCTATTCTTATGAAGGAGGGATGCGTATATGCCGAAGGAAGGGAATCCCGAGGATGAAGCATCAATGCATGGTTTCTATCCGGCAGATGGATAAGTTTAAGCTCTTTTACTGCATTCCTTGTCACCAGATAAGGAGACTGGCTTTTCAATTCATCATGAATGAGTAAAGCTAGGCGGCGGCGCTTTGTTGCCCACCATTGATTGATCGAGGGAGAGGGTCTTTCTTTCCCTAACACCTATTGATCTGATGGGGAACATGCTGGTTAGCTTTCCATCTCTGGCATGGGACCGTCAGCTTAATAATTCTTTCCCTTTGGTGGAACGAGGAGGGCAACAACTTGGGATACATGATCGCAGGGAGATCAAAGACTTTTTCAGATCTATATGAAATTTATTGAAATGTTTCAGTTGATGACATTGCTCTGATCTTAGGGGTGTCACCTTCAGAATTAGAATTCATTCACTTGGAGCCCGGAACTTACTATCTATACTTTACGTCCGCCGCTGTGACTTTGCTTTCTTGCGTCACCCTGCGCTCCTTGTCTTACATTTTTTTTTCTATCCTTAGCAACATACCTTAGTAGCAACCCAGGGATCACTCACTCATATAGCTCAGAAGACAGGAAAGAGTCTGAGTTCCCGCTCTTTAATCAAAGCTGTTCGGGCTCTTTCACTTCTAAATTCAGGCAGTGAGCTTGCTTTGCCAAAGAATATGTCTTACGTGGTTACTCTGATTAAACCATGTGGAAGGGAAGGTGCCAAGCTGCAGCACGAGTCAGGGATTCAGCTGATTGCCCATTTCAAAATAGACGGAATTGGAGCTAGCCATCTTTGAAGGTTTGAAGGGGGAATGTAATTTCACAAAAAAGAATAGACATCGCAAGAGCAGAGAGATCAGAAGCAAGTAGGCTTTTAGATGGGCTTGTGAAAGAAGGAGCTGTGGGGACGGTGGATGCTACGAATGCCCTGGTTCTTCTGACAGAGTAGGCTGTTTTTTACTCAGCAGTGAGGGAATGGTCTGCTGTTGCGACGAATAAGGTCTTACTTTTAATCTGCTGCACATGACACGTAACCGCTATTTGCAATAACCGCTCATAGGAGTTAGCACGAAAAAACTGCTATAAAGACGCTTTTTGAAAGATCCGCTACAAGAGTCTCCCTTGCTAGTCTTTGAAAGGTAACTAAATGCCTATCCGCTGCTAGGGGAAGGCAAATAAATTATCGCCTTCTAAGGTCTAGTCGGAATCAATGCCCTCCGATTTTCGAACTAATGCCAGATCTTCCTCAATAGGAACTTAACTTATACCTGGCTAAGGGAAGGAGGAGGCACGTATCGAAGGAGAAGAGGAAGAAGCGTTCAAAACCCTACCTTTTACGGTGCCCAAAGGAGAAGGAAAGCCCGCTCATGCTCTCCCCTTCTCCTCGTATCCCTCGCATCTCCTACAGGCATGTTTAAGATGCCGCTCCTCGTATCCTTTCTTTGGAAGATCACTTTCTCACCGCTATGGTGTCGTTGCAAGAGGCAAAGACCTAGCCTTCCCGAACTAGAAGAAAAAAGAACTGAACTCATAAGAGGGCTTTCAAAAGCTCCTAATAAACATCCCTAGGGCTTAGGGAGTCATTTGATCTATAAAGCTCTTTGCCAGAGCAGAATGACCATTACTTACGTAGTGGAAAAAATACATTGATGAATACAATCATTGTTGTCTGTCGCTAGGAAAGAAGTAGACCTCTGGTGTTACGCCTTCCTGTAACTGCTTAAACCGGAAATGAAAAATGATTTCTGAAACTGAGTTTAATCAGGCCAGAGATATCAAAATAAGAAAGGATTTATTTCTCGAGTCTGTACAAAAAAAGTGGGGAATGTACATTTGCTTGAGACAGTTTTAAAATCGGTATTTTACGCCTTTGAGCTCGTATAGAGCCTATGATTATATTTCGACGAAAATCCGATTCTTCTGCATACTGCATCAAATAAAATTCCTCTGGTTCTGCTTCGTAATTAGTATAAGTAGGCTCATTTATAGTAAAAACCACTGAAAATCTTGCTTTTCTTGACCGCATTCCAGGGTCCTCTAATACGGCTGCTTCGTATTCTCCTTCTTGCCGTTCAAACTCGTCAATTAATTTGTATGACCGTCGAGGTATTTTTTTATTAATTCCCTTTATTCTCACTGATAATGTTTTTAGTTTTTTATCATACATATTCATTATCTCTTCAAATTCTATAAAATTATTAGAAAGAATAAGACCGTGTATTTTATTTATCAAAGGAGTCTCTGGCCTTTTTTTTATGGAACTTTCACTAAAGAGTGGTGGTGACAATATGCTTTTTGTTGGTCCGCGGTAGGGACCATTTAAGACGGGATCATTTTTTTTTAGCAAATATTCTTTTTTTGTTTCATGAATACGAAATCTAGTTAATAAATCTAGACAAAGATATCTTTTTTGTAGAGCTTCTAGTCTACTTAGAAATTCATTTCTTAGTTTCGTTTTGTTTTGCTCAGTTTTATAAACCCCTGTATTTTCTAGTTCATCAGAGATTGAATCTATCGATTCTACCGATCTGAAAAAATGCATCTTTCTTTCTAGCATTTCAAAAAAAGTTTTTAAACTGGGTGGGTAGGTAAAAGAAATTCTTTTTTTTTCATTATCTTGACACGAAAAACAAAAATATTGTGACATTTCATTTATTATACTATTTTCAAATTTATTGTTTTTTAAATATCGAAACGGACGTCTCCATCGTTTATAGTCGAAAAGAAGAACCACAATTGTATTTTCTAATATCTTTTCTTTTTTTTTTAGTATTTCTAACTTCGAAGTTTCTTGATTCCCATACAGATAAGAAGTTTCATAAACAGGGCTATTTTGATAGCATGTCTCTTTAAAGTGAAAGTGGAATTCATCCTTTGTTTTTTCTTTTCCGTTCACTCGGATCTCTTCCGTTTCATCGATTTTGTCCGGATCCTCCTTTTCTTCCGAAAAAAGGGAAGGAGAAGGATCTTCTTCGGTGGATCCCTCTTGTTCCTCTTTAGTCCACTTCGTTTCGGAAGTTTTTTCTATTTCTACATCTGTTTCTTCTCTGCTTTCCCCCCTTTCTTCCGTTACTGAGGTTTCTTTGAGAACCATGGATGACGGTATTCTGCCTAAATAGTAGACACAGGTAATAAATAAGAAAATACTAAAGATTCGAGCCATAGAATTTCTCACTTCTGACACAAGGTACTTATTAGATCGAATAAGTAGATTAGATCTAATAGAGTGATTTTGCCGTATCCAGACTAATACCAACCCAACCCATTTCATGAATAAAACGTGACCAATTAACCAACCAACAAAACTACTTGTTACAAATAACATCTTGTTGTTGCATCGAAACATATAAATGTTGACTAATCTGGCTAACATTGAACTTGGTAAAAGAAAATAGTGGAATAATTGAAAAATGAGATTATTCAGGAATACACATTGAATGCTGAGATTACGCATTGAATTTCTGTTAGTAGATCTAGAATCAAAAAAGTGTTTTTGGTTGTTCCAGAAGAAATGAAACAAAAGATGGGGGAGAGCTAGGACAGTTATTGTATGAGGTCTACCCAATGCTAGATGCAGAGGCGCATAATAGATCGATATGAGCATCATGAGCTGTCCCGTAATAAAACCTGTTGTTGCTGATACCTTCTTCTCGGTTCCTTCTTCCATAACCTGAGCTCGGAGAAGGAAGAGATAAGAGGGCCCTATGGAGAATGTGGTCAGAAATCCATAATAGAGTCCGACCACAACGACCGAATTGATTATCTTCATGCATAAGGCTACTAGATTACCTAGTAGAAAAGATGTTAAAATCATCACAAACCTCCTTCATGCATAAGGCTACTAGATTACCTAGGAGAAAAGATGTTAAAATCATCACAAACCTCCCTTTTTATTTTCTATTGCAATTTCTGGATTATTATATGACGATTTTTTCACTTTCCATATATAGAAATAGAAACAGATAGATTAGAAAGGACATCTCTTATGTCAATGACACCAAAGGGATATTAAATGAATGGAATTGAGATATGGATGGAATATAATGAAATAGAGCCACTTTGAGATTCCCTATGAAATGAGGCATGGAACGGAGCCACTACGAAGAAGTTCCGGAAGTTACGAAGGAAGCTTCGAGCTCGTATTGGTCATGGATTGAGAACGGGAATTGAACTCTATGAGATCGAATCTCTCGTTGTTCCTCAGTAGCTCAGTGGTAGAGCGGTCGGCTGTTAACCGATTGGTCGTAGGTTCGAATCCTACTTGAGGAGATTTGATTCATTCTGAATTAAAGAATTCAGGATGAGCTGAAAGGGCTCGCTTTGACCGTGAAGAGTAGGTAACCCGTTCCCTGTCTTTGTTTCTATTGCATTCTATCTCATCATATCACATTCTGTTCTGCAATATTTGAGAAGCACCGTCAATACCTTGGTGTAGGTCCGGGATAATCCTTTGTTCCATAGCCCTGGGGTTATTTACAACTAGCCAATTAATAATTTTCAGATGTACTAGTACTAGCAGTGCATCAAAGGTGCAGTCATCGATTCTCCCGAGAGGCCGCAGTTACCGCGAGCAAACCTATTAATGACGAGGAACACAGCTACTAATACTTGTACTTGCTCTGCTATTCTGCCCAAAAGCCTGACTGATCAAGAGCAGAGTCTTACTACCTCATATTGAATGCCACCCCTATACTGCCATTCAATCAATAATAGCAGGCAACTACCTATTTTTAGATGCCTACACTATTGATAGGCAGCCGGATAGTTCCCTGGATCAATAATATTGGGAATTGTAAGCCCCAGAGACCAATTGTCTAAAAGGCCAACCCAAGGTTTCCGCCTGGGAGGGGGCACTCTCCATCGATCCATTTCTGCAAGCGAGAAGAGTGATCGTTCTTATATATATACGTCATACCAAGAAATGTGCCAGTTGTTAGCTCGATCCCCCAACAGCTTCCCGCTAACTAAAACATTTTTTAACAGCGCATTCGTCTTAGGGCAATTCTTAGAGCCGATCGAGATAGGATAGATAGGACGTTCGAGAAGTAATGCCTCCTAGGATTTCGAGGAAGAATTAATTATTATGCCCGGGCGGCCCTCTGCCGGCACATTGACAAGATTGGAGGTTTCAATCGTCGTATCCGCCCCGGGGCGTCTCAAACGCATGTAGGGGATAGATACGCATCATTTCAGCACTTCCCCGCTGTCAGTTATAGAGGTAGGGGGCCTGTGGAAATACATCGGTTTCTTACTTGTGCAAAGGAACTTTTTCTTGGAAACTTGGACAACTTATAGCGATGTTTGTCCCGCATATCACTAGGTAGATTTCAATCTTTACAAATCGAGTTTCGTCTCAATTCATATTTAGCCGCGAGCAATCTACGTTTGTGATCTCGTATATTTCGCTTCTCCGACATCTTACTGAGTTTCCCCCTCATCTTTTTGCAAAAAGCCGCTCCACGGTGGTAAAGTCTCACCTTGTGTGTTGGAAAAAGCGACAATAGTCACATTGAACCCTCGAATATGTTCGAAGATCTCGAAATGATCTTCAAGTTCTGGGGAGAATTCGCAAAACTCCGTTTCCATCGAGAATTGAATGGAGTTTTCCCGTATTTCGACCGGAGAATCTAACAGAGACATTACTGTCGAGATTCTGACCGAAAAATTAGACATTCCATGCCCTCGGAGAGTACTTTGTCGTGCTAGGTCACTGACATATCCTTTGTCTTTATTTGACCCCAAGAATGGATTGGATTGAAACGACTTTCCTGCCGAACCCCTTTGTGTCTGTATGAATTTCTGACCGCACGGAATCTCCATAGCCAATTTTCCATTTTTTATTAAAAAATCCGAGGGTGCCTTTGGTACTACTCTTATTTCACACGATCCAGGAACTTCCATAACGTTGGCGTGATTCGGTTTGAGCAACGGATCCTGACGTGATACATCTTCGTAATGAAAATGGGGTGGAAACATGATTATACGCTGATTTTTTTATAGAAGAGTAATTCTAATGTGAAAGAAAAAATGGAATGACTAAAAACCACGCGGAAGCAGACCAAAAGCGGAGGGAATGACAGTGCACCGCCCAACCGGCCCGCACCGGTATGGCCGCACGGCTAATTTAAACTCCCCCCCTGACCTATGCCACCCACTGGGCCGAACATAAGGTAGGTTTATGCGAGAGCGAGTACACTCGGGATGTGATAGTGTTGCCCATCATTCGAATCACGAAATTCCATTGAAGATTCGAAGCCCAGGTAGCTCGGCATGGGAGGAAAGGAAGATCTCTGAACTGTTTTCTTCAATGCTAGCTTTCTCGTTTGCTTACAGAATAAAGAACAGTTTCAACAGTTTGAATGATGCTTATCTTACCTCAGAACGGATTGAGGCTTTACTGCTTTTACCTTAAAGTTCGGGTGTCGGTTAAGAAATCGAGAGAAGAGCTAAGTTCCCTTGAATTAGGCAAGAGAGCAAGCTAGGCCAGTTAAGAAGTTTAATCAAGCGAGTCAGCAAGGCGAGCGTATAAAACGAAAGCCTAACCCTAGAAGCGGAAGGAAGCGGGGATGAATGTAGCTAATTAGTATAGTAGTAGTTCCTAACTCGTTGTTAGGAAGTGGTGGAACTAGTACTGTTCTGCTTTCAACTAGCCAACTATAGCTATGCTTGGCTTGAGCAAGCATAGGGGGATGAGGTTTGTGAATCGGGTCAAGATCGAGAGCTAGTTAGATGCCGAGCACTCCCGAGCTAAAGCCCCAATACTTAAGTAGCGCATTAGGTAGATCTACTTAAGAGCCCTAAATAGCTGTTATCGGACTTAGTTGGGTTAGATGCCCCCTTTTACTAAAGGAAAGCGGGCTAGTTTCCTGCTTTTAAGCCAAATAGGGAATCAAGGGTTCCTGTCTTTGAAGAAGAAGATGCAGCTGCCAATGTAAAATGCAATTAGAGAGCCTACCCCCGGTCGTCTTACCGGGCTTAGCTAAATATCCGCCGCTAGGCATAGCCTTGCAATAGAATAAGTTCCCGGTATTTCAATAATAGGAGCCAACTCTGCCTCCGTATTCCTTATCAAAGACCTTTCTTAAGCCCCAGAAGGAGAACAAGAGGCTTCGGCAAAGAAAGAAAAGAGCCCCTTCCCTTAGGACCAATTACTAAGCTTTCTGCCATCTCTCATTCAAGTAAGTTGACTAAATATTAGAAAAAAAAGTGTATCCTATATTAGGGTAACTGCCGGGTGCTTACTCAGCATCCTCTTTTTCGGCCACCTACTTCGTAAGGATACGCGTTCTGGGGAGGAATTAATATAGTAGCACGGCTGCGAGAACAGTCAAAGAATCGAGGCCCCTGGCTTCGTTCCATAAGGAGACTAAGAAGCTGCAGACAAGAGGACTCTAGCCGACGGGTCATTTGCTTGTGAGCCAGTTTCCTTTCTTGTTCCGGGGTATTCCCTACTAACTCATGTTACATTCCAGAGACTAATGCTGAAAAGAAAGCATCATATTTTCCCGGGTTGTCAAAACATCAATTTAGAAGTTTACGCCCGACATAGCTTAAAAGCAAGAGAGGAAAGCGGACGAGCTTCCAGCTATAAGGGCTTTGAATGAAAGAGGGTGCGCCCCAGCCCCCGGGTCATGAGCCCCAAAGAGGGGGCTTTGCTACCGCTAGGATTAGACAAAGAATGCAGATAAGTAGTTAGCTGCATCGGCGAAGAAAGCATCTAAGTAGCCGGCTGCTAAGCAACTTGCAAGAAGTAGAGCTCGCGGTGGTGTTCTAACCCCGGTTACCCGACTCCCCCGCTTTTCGTTCATGAGACCCGTCTCCGAGAGAATAAGCCGGGGTTCAAGCCGGCTGGAGGACCTTGAAGAATCTCTAATAAGAGTTCCGGCTAAGAAACATAGGCGGGGAGAAGTTTTCATACCAGCTAAGCTCCATAGCATTCCTAAAGAAGATGAGTCCCCAGCCATAGGATCGAGTAGCTCAGTAGTAGTTTCCTTTCTTTCGTTAAGTCGGACAAAAGCCTCAGGCTGCATTAAAGCAGTAGTTGCGTAAGTACCCTTCGGTCTATGACTCCGGTTCCTACCTCTTACCCCGGGCGTACAAGTATATTATAGTAAAGGTACCGCTTGTTAAGGTAACTGGTTATTCCTTAACCAATAGCTAAGTTTTCTCTCTTCGCCCAGTCAACAGGAAAGGATATTCTAGTAGCCGTACTGCAAGTTAATAAACCAATCCATCAGTTTGACTTTCTCCCGTTAATCCGTACAAAGCATTCAATCCCCAAGCTTGCGCCAGGACCCTACATAACTCACTATCCATATCATACTTACTTCACTCTTAGCACCATTATCAAGTGAAGGAGACCCACATATAGTAGCCTAAAAGTAAAGAAGGGCAGGCTCTTTACAACTGCTTACTCGCTTATAGAAAAAATGCCTCTATCCCCCTTTGACTTTCACTTGGAACGGGGCCCCGTAGAGGATATCATAGAAAGAAGGTATCCGCCCTACCTTGGCCTCTGAAACCTGAATTCAATCTCCCACTGAACTTATAAGAAAGGAATCTCCTAACACCGGGCAAAGACTACTACTTCTGGTCTGACCCCCTTCCTTAGCTCTAAAGGGTTGGATGCTCTAATAGGGCAAGTGCGAGGACTACGGGAAACCTGTCTTCCCACCCAGTCACCATCTTGGGCATCCGCCGAGCAATCACCCTTATATATATGGGAATCCGCCTTTTTTCGACGCGAACTAAAATCCCTATCTGGAATCGAGCAAACTTCTTTTCGAGATCTGGAACCGGCCCACTTCCTGTGTGCCCAAGCATTTTTAGCTCGTACTCATTGAATTGGCTTCCCCACCTCTTAGCTTTAGCTGCCACATCAACCCTCTCTGTCTGGGAGCACTTCCTCTCCCGGTCCCGGTCGAGCTTTTCCCTTTCCTCTTCTTTATAAGTGAGATACTTTTCTTCGTCCACGTCAGGTGGATCAGATGGAAATAATAGCTTTGATGTTTTGGACATCGGTAACCCACTCCGATAGCGCTAACTCTGATTCTTTGTTTGCCTTTGTAGCAGTCAACTAGGATTCTCTCTTTTCATTAGGAACGGCGATAATTCGTTTTGTTGCCTTAAGTCGGATAACTCGTCTTCTGATCCAGGGCCTGAAGGCGCCTCAGCTGTTGAGTTGTTTGAGCAGCCGATCCCGGTGCTTAAACTGAAGTGAGGACTCGTTCAAGAAGCCCCTTCTATAGTTTGCCCGAACTTAAGACTCTCACCCTAAACGGCTTAGCCTTAGATTAGCTCTCGGCGTTGAAAGCATCTGAGTGGAATACCCTTGGGGCTGTTATTCCAATAGTTAAAAAGAAAGGTGACATCTTCCCTCTCCTCTTCCGAGCTATGAATAACCTCAGGTCATAATTACGCAATTGGCCCAGTTGGAGTTCTTACTATAGCAGCAACCTTTCTCATATTGGGGAGAAGTGTACCGCCCTCGATCTATAAATTTCATAAGAGAAGAAAGCGTAGAAAAGAAAGGATAAATCGTTTTGATTCGAGGCGGATCCCTTACCAAGTAAGCAAGTAAACTACCTTTTTTGTTTGCCGAGTAAACAAAACAAATAAAAAAGCTTTCTCGTTATTTAAGGTTATAACACTCTAATTAACTGACAAAGCGTCTGTTCACGGAGGTTGTTGTAGTTTTCGTAGTTGCTTGTAGTTATCTTTTTTTCCATCGAGATTGGGTTGGTGTTAAGTTTTCCGAAGCTTGTGTAGCCTATGCGAAGCAAGCCTACATAGGGTACAAGATAGAAAAGAATGCATTGGATGGATGCCCGGGCATTGAGAAGGAAGGACGCTAAAGACGCGAAAGGCCGTGGGGAGATACCGTCTGTGATCCGTGGATCTCCGATCGGGAAACCGTATCCAAGCTCCGTGGCTAGTCTGCGCTCTTTGGACTATAATAACTTAGCGAAGTGAAACATCTGAGTAGCTAAAGTAAGGGAAATCAACCGAGACCCCGTTAGTAGCGGCGAGCGAGAGCGGATTGGGGGTTTGAAGAAAAATAAACACGAAGAAAAACCTCAGCAAAGTGTTCACTTCTTTTTCGCGAAAAGGCCCCTTCCCTCAATATCATGATTGGGTCGACCAGGCCAGATCATGAGTGAATAGAAAATAGAAAACGTACATAGCTGTTCCAGCCGAAATACTTGGAATAATTCTACCACTTCTACTAGGAGTAGCCTTTTTAGTGCTAGCTGAACGTAAAGTAATGGCTTTTGTGCAACGTCGAAAGGGTCCTGATGTAGTGGGATCCTTCGGATTGTTACAACCTCTAGCAGATGGTTCGAAATTGATTCTAAAAGAACCTATTTCACCAAGTAGTGCTAATTTCTCCCTTTTTAGAATGGCTCCAGTGGCTACATTTATGTTAAGTCTGGTAGCTCGGGCCGTTGTACCTTTTGATTATGGTATGGTATTGTCAGATCTGAACATAGGACTACTTTATTTGTTTGCCATATCTTCGCTAGGTGTTTATGGAATTATTATAGCAGGTCGGTCTAGTAATTAGGGGGCGGCTGTTCGGTCGCCTATGATACTAGGACCAATAGGTAAAAAATGGGTTTGTGCCGCAGGTGTTGAACGATCTACTCTACACAGGTGTGGGCTTACAGGGCTAGGGCTCATAAAGCCTTTCTTTCATTCATCAATAGGGCCCTGGTCGGTCACTTTTCCGGGCCGGGATCGATAAGTGGAAGTCATAAAAAAGAGATGTTTCTCTTCGCACCTCAGATCAAGAGGAAGGGTAGCTTGCCAAGCTGGCCTATATATAATATATAAATATATATATTCGCTGTCTTTTAACCGGCTGTTCTTCTTTGTCAACGCTACTAAGGACCTATAGGTTCGCCTACTTTACTTATGATAAAATGAGAATGGGTTATTCAAAAAGGAAAAGGCGCTTCGCACCACTGATAGACTACTTAAGATTAAAAAGGCCCTACTTAGTTGACTGACAATGACAAAGGCTTGCGAAACTCAGTAGGGCCTTAGGCCCCCTGCGAATCCGTAAATCTTAGGAGCATGCCGCAACAAAAGGATGGTCCCCTATGCATTTCATTTTTTTTTTAGGGAAAAAAGGTATCCCCCATCATGGTGAACCTCTCCTTGTGATCGGGATGAGGTAAATGCCTCCCAGCCGGGGGGCGGATCGAATCGGAGTTTCCTTAGGTAGCCACCGACCTACAGTTATCCTTAAACTTCCGTGCTTGGTGGAGAAGAAGCGAACAAAGGTACGCTCGCTTGCTGTCTTGTTCTCTGCCGCAAATTGGGATCGCTCGCCAGCTAGGTCAGATTGGAGCAAGATTGTATGAGAACTTATTACCCATCTTCGGGGACAGGGGGCGGAACGACCTCTCGATCTACTTACTGCAGCCCAGGAAGAAAAACGTCGTCTAGGCGTTCCCTGTTGCTTCGATCCCCCCTACGCCTAGGACGTTGTCTGGGCCAAGAGCCATAGTTATTTGCTGTTTCCATTTGGTTGTTTTTTTTTATCATTGTTGATACCGGCAAGACCCAGCCAGATGATGTCTGCTGGTTGGTAGTGAGAGGACTCTTAGTACCCGCATACCCAAAAGGGGGCGCAGGTTAAAAAACAATCATTTTCTTTTATTTCTTTCTCTCTCTTAGCAGCGGGAAAGGAGTCTATCTATCTGCCTAGCTTGGGTAGATTTCCCCAACGCAATCCAAAGAAATTCCACGAATCCCTTGGTGGATAAGTCCGACGACTCAGCAGCAGTGCGGAATTTTTTTTTCGTCCGGTGGATCTGATCTATAGTTAGGGGGAAATACATACCAAAAGGTTCGAAGAAGGAACGCGTATAGATATAACCAACCCCCCTTCTTTATAACCTATTCACATTAGTGAAGCGTCTGCCTGTTTTTTTGTGAGTCCCGGTGGAACGACTCCCAGAATTGACTACTCAAGCCAACTCGTTTTCAAGCTTTTACTTTACATCAGGGTAAAGTAAAGAGCGGCGGGATAGGGATAGGCATTAGGGGATTGGAGAGTGCCCAACCATCTAGTTTATCCACTATTAAGTCGAGCTACTTCGTTCTTATCCCTTGTACCAGTATTCGTACCTGTAGTTGAATTTGCCCCCCCGGCCCTTTATTTATGGTTAAGGTCGTAACGTAAAAACGCCTACAGGCCCTTGGGATCTGAACCCTAGGGGCTTAGCTTTCCAACGCAAGAGAACTTGCTGCTTGCGAGTGCTTCCTCTTTTGAGGAGAATGATTATAGTAGATCTATAAATTGCAAGAAAAAAGAAGTCAATCTATATTGGCTGTAAGGGACTCCCAAGAGCTGCCGGGGAAGCCAGAAAGCTTTTTAAATGCCTGGACGGGAAACTGGCAACTATTATGGCCTATCCAACTACATGGAAGCTTTATACCACCGGCTCGACTGTCTCCCCGTGCACTTCCACTCATGGGGTTTTTACCTGTTTTTGAGATTAAGACTTAATAGGCTACAAGTAAATACTCGCTGCTACTATAAAGATTACCCTCTGTTACGGGAATGCCTACTCAATCCAGGGCAAAGGGGAAAAAGTAAAACTGATGTAACTGCAGCTCCAATTTCAACAGGTACTCTAGATGATTAGAAGGACTCCAATTGGATGGGATTGGCTAGAACCAAACTCTCAATGGCTTACGGATCTATTTCTTTTATTTCTATCTTTAAAAGCTGAGGCGTGAACAGGAGCTGAAACACGTTCAAGCTCAAAGCTACTGGTTCTGTCATACTAGATTTTCTTTCTTTTAACTATAAAGTTACTGGCTTTCCCGGGGTTCTTCCTACTTGCTAGCTACAAAAGCACTTGCTAAAAGACTACAGGTGCACCGACTTGCTAACTGACTGCTTGCTTAAAGACAGCAATTGCACCCTCCCCCTTCATCCAAGATGGGCACCTGCACTGCTTGCTTACTAGCTTGAGCCGGGCCAAGCCAACCGTTATAAGAAAGGAAGTGGTTTCAAGATGTTTTGCAGCAACAGTTCGATAGTAGGGGCCCAGATTTCCGTTCCCATTCCTAAGGGGAAGGATCCCCAGCCGCATCTAAAAGGCAAGAGGCCTTGGCTCTAGCCCGGGGAAAAACCTACACCGAAAACGCAATCCGTGGCTTATCACCTGCCCGCTCTGTGAAGAGATTAGGGATTTTCTGGACAGGCGAATCAAGCTTCGTGAATGAGACGAGGATTGGTAGGAGTAAACACTTGGGCTTCCCCTTACTGAGGCAATCGATGTCTAATGCGGGCAGGCTTTCTCGGAGATTGCGAAGGTAGGTTGCGAAATAGGTCCTTTGACATCCCGCCCCACGTCACTTGGCTGGTAGGCTGGCTGTCAAGACTTGGTGTCGTCTTTCGTGGACGTTCTGCTCCAGCCCAAATCAGCATGCCCGTCCGGCGTTAAAGGGCTTTTTTTAGGGGATAAAGAAAGGGGAGCATTGGCTTTCTTTCTTTGCTGTAGGCCTAGTAGTAGCTAAGTTGGCATGCGATAATTAGGTAACTACTCTTCTTCTTCCTCCTAAGGAAGCTAAGGATCCGTAACTAAGAGATGGAAGCCAAGGAAAGGTCGTAGGCAAGGCCAGAGGGTAGGGTCTGCTTTTTAAGGCCTTAAAGCCAGAAGTTAGGGAATAGAATGTCCGACCTAACGGGATAAGAATGGAAAGTGAGCAATAAGCGGTAAGGAGACTCTACTTCTTTCCTTGTCTTTAGGAGGGGTAAGGGATTAAATAACAGAACCCTTGAGTAACCCCCCTAAAGGCCTTTAACTCATCTCTCCTCTGCTTCCGGGGCTTCATTTCTCAACGGAAGAACCACCTTATCCTTGTTCTCTTCGTTAATGAGCGAAGGAGCCCTTGGAAAGGGCCTCGAGCGGGCTAAGCAGCTATCCTGCGTTCCAGTTCCTAAGGCACGTTTAATGCGATTTCTAGCCTGTTTGCCTTTCCCTTTCCCTATCAGTGTAGGCAAACGCGCGTTCTCCAATCTATAAATAGTCTAAGTCTTTGTTGTTGGCCTTTGTCTTCGCGTAACCTCTCCTAAGGCAGCCCTAGTAGCTGTTATTCCTCTTCCGAGATATATGAATAACCTCGCCGAAGGACATTGAAGTAGTATTGATTTCCTTTGCTACTTAGCGAATCTACTTTTCCACTACGGAAAGTGTGATAAGTCTGCTTTTTCAACTCGAGAGGAAGAATAGAAGCTTTTACACAACTAACTTAGCTCCTGGGCCTCCCCTTCGGGGAGGGAGTTCCTTGTCGCCGTGTCTTAGTTGTTAGATAAGGGAAGTTGCCCGGGCATAAAAGATAAGGAAAGCAGAGTCGTTAGCAGCGACTTTGGTTTGCCTTCGTTCCTTGGCTTCCCTTCGGCATTTAAAGAGTGGAGTTATTCCCCTTCCTTAGGTAGCCGGGAAGAGGATTTGAAATACATTCCCTCGATCTTTCACAAATTCGTCTAATAACCGACCTTTATAGTGGGGTAGCCCTACTCTAACTATAAGAATGGGGCAGGCTTTGCAGCCTTTTCTCTACTCGAATAAAGACTGGTTCGCTTCTAACGGTAGGAACATCAGACCTAATACAAAGGGCTTACCCCGTTCGGCTGCCCAGGCACCCCCACTCTACTAAAGGTTAGGAAAAGCACTACCTAAGGTAGTAAATCCTAAAAAGAACTGGTCACATAAAGTAGTGAAAGAAAGCCAGTAAGAGGGGTTTTTTCCTACCCTTAGGCTAGTTAAGCAGCGTCTTAACAGATCTAACACCCACAAGAGAAATCAGAAATAAAGGTTTACTTACGGCTAGGAGTCTTCTCCTCTACTCTCTACTGATTAGCCGACCACTGCACAATATGTGACTTGGGTACCTGGCTCGTCAGCTACTACGTTCTCTTTAGCTTAGTCCTAGATCGAAAGAAAACAACAACCAATGTGACAATAGCTAAGGCAGGATTCGAACCTGCGATTGATCTTTCCAGACGAGATTGACCAATTCTTACCTACTAAGCTCAGCTGCCATCAAACCTCTCCGGGGCCGGAATGCGGTAGGTTCTTCAAGCCCCGCGATCGATTATCGAGATTCATGGGCCGTCTCGCGAAGATCTTCGATCCGAACCCTCGCTATCGCAAGAATATAGCGATCGAAGAGCTATCGCTCAGCTGCTTCGCGTATTACGAAAGCCGCCGTATTGCCCGAAGGGGCATGCTGCAAGAGCGTGGGTGAGTGCTAAGCGTTAGGACGCGTGCCCGAAGGGCAGCGGCAGCAGTGTGGTTCCAGGTCAGGTTCCGTCGCTAGATTGAGATCCGCAGGGTGGCGGGGACTTCGACTGCCTTGTATCGGGTGAAGAGAAGCCACCGGAGGCTAAAGGGTAGGCTTAGTAGGGCTCGAACCTACAATATAACCGTTATGAGCGGTACGTTTCAACCAATTAAACTATAAGCCCTTACGGATTTCTACATGCAATTCGCTAACTTTGGGAGGAGCGGACGGAAAGAGGAGGCCTTTGCTCTATCTGCTTCTTCCTCCTCTTATAAAAAGGGGAATGAAAAATTTGAAAATAAAGAATAAAATGATTGTTTATAGATAGATATTTTTATATATCTATTATTATTATAAAAAATAATAAAATAAAGCAAGCGGCCCTTTCGCGACTCAAACGGGCGGGGGCTCTCTATTTGCTTGCAATGCCGGCCGTTCACCTTTAGTTAGAAGTAGAGGGTGTCGTTTTTTCCCCACTTCAAAAGTACATAAGGAGTGATAAAGAAAAACTTGGTTACTGGAACCGAAGGTTAGGCCGACTACTTGAGTATAGCTACACCAAAAAAAGTATATTCCTACCCCTTTCCCTTTCTGTCAATGTTGCCAATTCCCAGAATATGAATCCTCGTGCATACAGTTGCCCAACTACTTTCTTCCTCCGACTTCTTTAGCCACTTCCGCATCTGTCGTATTCGGGAAAGCCTCGCTTATTCAAAGGGCTGATTATTTAGAACCCTTTTTATCATAAGTAAGTAAGCGGATATAATGTGTCTGGTTTAGTTGACTTTCTTTATTTGCAATAAGAGCTTAGGACTAAGCCTTAACTTTACCTTATAGAAGAGGAGCTCGTGATGCTATGATTATAGTCTCATGAGTGGCGGTATAAGTGCCAACTGTAGCACTAGGCTTCGGTGCAAGGGCAACAAAGCGCGTGCAGCGCGGTCAATAAGTGTTGTTACGGGCTTGAGCTGTCCTGTAGCTAGCGAATGAATCAATTTCCCAGCCGTATCTGATTGACTGGTTTAGCCTTTGCTTAGTTATCCTATAGGTGAACAGGGAATATGGGCTTTCTCTTTCTCCGAAAGATGGTAAACCGAAAGATAGCGTATATGGCTGTAGCCCGTGGGTTCGATGCTATTCAAAAAGAAATTTATATCTAAATAGGGATATCTCGACACTGAATATCTAAAAGAAAAGATATGGAGGCAGACTCCTAGTGCTGCTCCGGCAGCAGATATAACATAGCAACTGGCGCTTGCTTCCTCTTTCAACGCCGTATTTCTCTCAGATTCCCGGGATTTGATAACTCAACCTCTTATTTTAAGCGAGTGACCTTTGGGAGCGGGCTTTCCTTTAACAAAAGATGGTTCACTTCTAACACGAGTGGAGGTCCGGAGGAGCGCGTATATCCTTTCACTCTACTCCATATTATGGACTGGATTAAAGAATTCTTCTCACCTATAAGCGAGGGCTTAACAGTAGTAACACCGACCTGCCACTCTACTTCTTGAAAGGCATAGGCGATAAGGCACTCAGTCTGATAACATAACACCCGGCTAGCTAAACCACCCCGTTTCTTAGGAGTAGTGAGAGGCTCTTCCTTTCTTAGTAGCTAAAGAACGATAAAAGTTCACTTCGAAAAGAAGTTGTTCTTCAAATATTGCAAGTGCCGAGGGTTAGGAAGAAAAGTTCCCCCTTGAAAGTACTTGCAAAGGCCAAAGGCCAAGTAAAATACACACTCAGTACTTGACAACGGCTTAAGGTAGTTGAGGAAGTGCGAGTGAAACCAAAGCGCAGGGAAATGGAGAAACGGATCAAGACCAAAACGATTGCAGGGTATGCGTAGAAGTTAACTTAGACCATTGCTCAATATCCACAAAAGAAAACTTAGAGAAGTGAGTAGACCATAGGTGGTAAGAGCACTGATTTAAGGGAATGCGTGACTACTTAGGCCTAGATCAACCCCAAGTTCTCTAGTCTAGACGCAGCAGAGCTCGGATGGGATTTTCCGAGGCTGAGGATGAAATTACGAGCTCATTTACTCCGAAGTTAAGGGTTAATCACACAATTGCAAGTTCTTATCTCATGATCAAGGAATATAGCAAGTGAACTTTTGTGCCTACCACTCCACACTTAAAATAAAGCTTAGTCCCTAAGCGCATATGATAAAAATAAAGTAAGGCAAAAGGCGCAAAAGGAACTCCCCTCGTTCGTGGTTGTGGCCTCTCCGCTGGGTTGATTCCAGCCGGTCCCTGCAGTTTGCTTTCGACCGCGAAATGTGCCTGCTAAATTCTTTCGGATGTATTGAAATGTTAGCAACAATATATTCAGGCAGCGTGCTAAGGCTAAAAGGAAATGGAATTTGAATCATATATTGATGAGCCAGTCGTCCCTTTTACAACTAGGAGTTCAGAATTTAGGGATAGACTCAAAAGGATTGCTTAAACTACTAGCTCAAAAACGGAGGGGGATTCACTCCTCGGGGTCTTCTTCATCATCATCACTTGAGGGAGGTGGAGCTACCCTGCTTCCAGCTTCATATCTGAAATCCACAAGTGACTTTCTCGGTGCTTCGCACCCAAACCCATGGCTATTTTGGTTATGAGGGCTCCTCCTCCCATTGCTCTGTTCCGAGGAGCTCTACGGTCTGTGTATGCAGCAAAGCGCTGGGAAAGGACTCTGAACCAATCTATCGGTTCTTCCCTATAGATGGCTATCAGTATGTCTATGTCCTCGGCGGTTATCGTCGCCCCTCCATCCTCTCGTACGTTAATGATGTTAGCAACTAAGTAGTGCAATATCTTCCACTCAGGCTGGTCGATACATGCTGCCGGTCGTCCTGGTTTGAAGTTCCCGCGGGGGACGTCAGTGATGATGAACCAGAAGTCTCTCCTCTCTTCGTCCGCGTACTGAGGGACTATGGCCCTTGCTGAGTCCTTGAAACCCATGTATTTGATGAGGAGGATCCTTGGGACCTCAAACTGTCTTCCCCCTAACCTGAATTTCCACCCTTCTCCTCCCCTGGTCACCTCGACGGTTGACATAAACTCCAACACCATTAGGGGGTATGTCCCCGGATCTTCATCTACTACGATTCCGAACCCGCAATCCTTCACTATTTTGAACACTTCGTCGTACAAGCCTAGCCTCCTCAATTCTCCGAGGTTTAGGAATGGAGTGGCCCTAGGGACCACTCCGCTGTTGAGAAGCCGCTGGTGGACTAGCTTTTTCTCGGCAGGCAGGGCGTCCCGGGCGACTAGAGGGGTTGGAAAGGGGGTTAGCTGGCTGGAGTCTCTAGGTGCGGGAATTTCGAGAGTGAAACGGTTTCTGATTTCCCCGGCGTTGGATTGGTTAACGGAGGATTCACTATCCATGATTTGGGGGTTCTAGGGAGGACGATTTTTAGGGCTTGAGCCTGATGTGGTGTGAAGGAGAGTACTGCGGCTTGGGTTTTATAGCGAAATGGGGCGCGGGAAAGGGTGGAGCGCGTTTTTCCAGGCGGCATTCGCGCTTTTCACTCCGGGGCACATATGTCGTTTTTGAGCCGCAGGGAATATCACGTTCTTAGGTTCGCTCGAGGCCGAAATGTTCCCACTGCATTGAGTAGACCGAATTTGAGTAAGGTCGGAACAATTCTGTTTCCACCGGCACACCCACTCCACACTTTATCTTCATGCAATACGCTCACTCGAATAATGAGGATAAGGATTCGCAACCTACCTAGTTTAACGTCTTGGCGAGACCGAGCCGAGTCTCTTCCCACGGGGGCTGAGGAGAAGGTCTTATTTCATCAGTTAGGGTCACATAGAGTGATTGACGTAGCGTACTGTTCAGGGGCTAGACTGTGGTAAAGTTTGAGTCTTTGCCCATTAGCCGTGAAGATTTCTCCCTTCTTGTTAATCAATTTCACGTGCCCGTCTTTGTAAACACGGTGTACCACGAATGGACCTGTCCATCTGGATTTAAGTTTTCCGGGGAAGAGCTTCAGTCTTGAATTGAAGAGGAGCACATGATCTCCTTCCTTGAATTCTTTTCCCCCTCTTATCGTGCCACCTCTTGTACCTTTCCTTGTAGAGCTTGGCATTATCATAGGAGTCCGATCTCATCTAGCTCATTTAGTTCCAACAGCCTTTTCTCCCCAGCTGTCCTTAAGTCGAAGTTGAGTGTTCGGACTGCCCACTCAGCTTTGTATTCGAGCTCCACGGGGAGGTGGCATGGCTTGCCATATATAAGTCTGAAAGGGGACATCCCAATGGGCGTCTTATAGGCAGTTCTGTAAGCCCATAGCGCATCGTCCAGTTGCAGAGACCAGTCCTTCCTTGATCTTCCGACTGTCTTCTCAAGGATGGCCTTGATTTCTCTATTGGAGACTTCAACCTGTCCGCTAGTCTGGGGGTGGTAAGGTGTGGCGATTTTGTGATAAACCCCATACTTCTTCAGGAGAGCTCCGAACTGCCTTTCTTTAAAATGTGATCCGCCATCACTGATTACCGTTCTGGGCACTCCGAACCGTGGGAATATGACTCTCTTGAAGAGTTTTACCAGCATCGCAAGTTGGGGAAGCTATAGCTTCGACCCACTTGGACACATAGTCCACGGCCACTAAAATGTACCTATTCCCATAGGATGGTGGGAAAGGTCCCATGAAGTCTATTCCCCACACATCAAATATCTCAACCTCGAGTATACCCTGCTGAGGCATTTCGTCCCTCCTGGAAATGTTCCAGCTCCTTTGACATTGATCGCAAGCTTGCACAAACTTGTAGGCATCCTTGAACATTGTGGGCCAATAAAATCCGCATTGAAGCACTCTGGCTGCTGTCTTGTAGGCCCCTCCATGTCCTCCATACTGCGAGGAATGACAGTGGTGCAAGATACCCTGAATGTTTTCATCGGCCACGCCCGTCCTGTAGATTCCGTCAGCACACAGCTTGAAGAGTTGGGGGTCGTCCCAGTAGTACCTTTTGGCTTCGTGTACGAACTTTTTCTTCTCGCTGAAGCTAAGATCTTCTGGAAGAACGTCGCAGACCCTGAAGTTCACTATATCAGCATACCAGGGAGTGGGTATGCTTTGAATGCTTAGCAGGTATTCCCCCACAAATGAGTCCTTAATGGGCAAGTCCTTACTTGGAGCTCCCTCTCTTAACGGTTCTAATCTCGACAGGTGGTCAGCGACTAAATTCTCTACTCCCTTCTTATCCTTGATTTCTATGTCAAATTCCTGGAGTAAGAGAACCGAGCCTCGGCTTCGCCTCCTTCTTGGAGATTAAGTACTTGATGGCGGCATGATCCGTGTAGACGATGGTTTTAGATCCTACCAAGTAATGCCTGAATTTCTCGAAGGCATAGACAATGGCTAACATCTCCTTCTCAGTTGTCGAGTAGTTGGCCTGAGCCTGGTCTAAGACCTTGCTCGTGTAGTAGATGACATGCAGCTTCTTGTCTACCCTTTGCCCTAGAACTGCTCCTATGGCATAGTCACTGGCGTCACACATAAGTTCGAAGGGTAGTCCCCAGTTTGGTGGCTGAATAATGGGGGCCGAGACGAGCGCTGTCTTTAGCGTCTCGAACGCCCGGAGGCAGGCATCATCGAAAACAAAGGCTACATCATTATGTAGGAGGTCAGTCAGGGGTTTCGCGATTTTGGAGAAATCCTTGATGAAACGTCGGTAAAAACCGGCGTGGCCTAAGAAGCTACGGATCCCCCTCACGTCCCTCGGCGGTGGGAGTTTTTCTATTACCTCGATCTTAGCCTTATCAACCTCTATTCCTCTGTGGGAAACAAGATGTCCCAAGACAATCCCTTCCTGCACCATGAAATGGCATTTCTCCCAGTTTAGAACCAAATCCGTCTCAACGCATCTTTCTAGAATCTTGGCTAAGTTATCTAAGCAGTCGTCGAACGATGAACCATAGACCGAGAAGTCATCCATGAATACTTCCATTGAATTTTCGATAAAATCTGAGAAGATGGCCATCATGCACCTCTGGAATGTCCCTGGGGCGTTGCACAGCCCGAAAGGCATTCTTCTATAGGCGTAGGTTCCATAAGGGCACGTGAAGGTAGTCTTCTCTTGGTCGAGGGGGTGAATAGGGATTTGAAAGAACCCGCTATACCCGTCCAGGTAGCAGAAGTATTCGTGGTTCGCGAGTCTCTCCAACATCTGATCGATGAAGGGAAGGGGAAAGTGGTCCTTTCTTGTGGCCTGGTTCAGCTTCCGGTAGTCAACACACATCCGCCACCCCGTGACGGTGCGTGTGGGGATGAGTTCGTTTTTATCGTTCTTAACTACCGTTAGGCCTCCTTTCTTCGGAACCACATGGATGGGACTGACCCATTCAGAGTCGGGAACGGCATAGATGATTCCCGCTTCCCTTAGCTTGGTGATTTCCTTGAAAACCACCTCGCGGGTTCAAACGCCTCAACCTCTCTCGGGTTGGCCTAGCGTTATCTTCTAGCCTAATCCTATGCATGCAGATATCTGGGCTTATGCCTTTCAAGTCATCAATCGTGTATCCTATGGCACTTTTGTATTTTCTAATCACATTTAGCAATTTTAACGTTTGGCTTTCATTCAAGGCAGCGTTCACAATGACAGGCGAAGTAGAGTCTGGACCTAGAAATTCGTACCTTAGACTTGCGGGTAGAGCCTTGAGCTCTGCCGCGCAAGGTTCCTTACCTTGGTCTTTTTCCTCGTCTACTTCCATCAAGAGCAGATCTGCGCATGAGCTCCCTGCACTTTCGGCATACGAAACATCTCGCTCTCGAGGGGTTAGTGTTTCATAAGGATAGTTATCGAGCCAATCAATCAGGTCACAGTCTAATGCGTCCCTAGGCCTACTACATGCTTTTCCCATATGAAACACTATAGTCTCGCCTCCTATCTCAAACTCGATAGAGTCATTCTTGCAACTCATTAATGCGCTAGTAGTTTTTAAGAATGGCCTGCCTAGAATAATAGGGATCTCTTTCTCCTCATCCATTTCCAGCACAAAGAAATCAGTAGGAATATAAAACTTGCCAACCTTGACTGGAACATAAAAAGAACGATCCGCAAGGCGAAGGCAGATAGGAGTAGGAGTAAGAGTCCCTATATCTAGCTTTTGGCATAAGGAATAAGGCATTAATGATATGCTAGCTCCCAAGTCACACAATGCATCGCTAATAGTAACATTGCCAATAGTAATAGGAATAGAAAAAGCTCTGTTAGGTTCTTAGTAGCAGTCGGCGACCTTTTCTTCTTTTACTTCACATAGCTTTTCGTCTCCTTGATAGCTGGAAGTTCTCCAAAAGTATGAAAAGCTGGAGGACTTTGTATCATCCATTCCGGTGTGGTTGAATTCTGTTCAAGAGCCCAAGGACTTGGAGCACATCTTTTGTTCTTTCCACTGCTTGAAGTGATTGTTACGACCACGAAGAAACGAAGAATCCCAACTACGGATATATAAGAGCCAGAACTGCTAAGGGCATTCCATCCAGCGAAAGCATCTGGATAATCTGGAATGCGACGTGGCATCCCCGAAAGCCCTAAGAAATGCATGGGAAAGAAGGTCGGATTAACCCCGAAAGAAGTGATCCAAAAATGGATTTGACCTAAGGTTTCAGGGTATGTCCGACCAAAGATTTTACCCACCCAATAGTAAAATCCTGCAAATAAAGCAAAAACGGCTCCCATAGAAAGTACATAATGGAAATGTGCAACCGCATAATAAGTATCGTGTAGAGCAATGTCTAGCCCTGAATTTGCCGGGACTATTCCAGTGAGTCCTCCTATGGTGAACAAAAAGATGAAACCTACAGCAAATAACATGGGTGTTTTGTATTTTATCGAACCGCCCCACATGGTAGCGATCCAACTAAAGATTTTGATTCCCGTGGGGACAGCTATGATCATGGTAGCTGCGGTAAAGTAGGCACGGGTATCAACGTCTAAGCCCACAGTAAACATATGATGAGCCCGAACAAGAGATCCAAGAACACCTATACTGATCATGGCATAAACCATGCCTAGATACCCGAAGACCGGTTTTCCCGAAAAAGTCGAAACGATATGACTTATGATACCGAATCCAGGCAGAATGGGAATATACACCTCTGGATGACCGAAGAACCGAAAGAGATGCTGGTATAATATGGGGTCTCCCCCTCCAGCGGGGTCAGAAAAGGTTGTATTAAAGTTTCGATCGGTTAATAACATGGTAATTGCCCCTGCCAGTACCGGAAGTGATAATAAAAGTGGGAATGCTGTCACTAGAACGGACCACACAAATAGGGGTGATCTATGCATAGTCATTCCGGGTCCACGCATGTTGGAGATAGTTGTTATAAAATTGATAGAACCTAAAATGGATGAAACACCAGATAGATGAAGACTAGAAATTGCTAAATCAACTGCTCCTCCAGAATGGCTAGTAATACCACTTAAGGGCGGATAGACTGTCCACCCAGTGCCGCTACCCACTTCTACTAAGGCTGAGCTTAATAGGAGCAAGAGACTTGGTGGCAACAACCAGAATGAAATATTATTTAATCGTGGAAATGCCATGTCAGGTGCACCTATCAGAATGGGAACAGACCAATTACCAGATCCACCTATCATCGCCGGCATAACCATAAAAAAGATCATTAAAGGAGCGTGAGCCGTTATTAAAACATTATAAAGTTGATGATTCCCGCCAAGAATTTGATCGCCGGGTCGTGCTAATTCCATACGAATCAGTACTGAGAAGCATGTGCCCATCACTCCTGCAATGGCACCGAAGATAAAATATAGAGTCCCTATATCCTTGTGGTTAGTGGAGAACAGCCATCGAACCAGATTTGTCATCAAATTGAGATTCTTTCGCTTCCTTCCTTATCAGAGAGGGGCCCCTTAGATTGGGGCTTTAAAAAAATATACGGCGTCTCTTCTCTTACGATATTTCGAGTTGAAAGAAAGAGCTAACGACCGACCTAGAGTTTGAAAGCTCAAATAGTAAGTACTTCCCTTTTTATAGTCCTTACCTCTCCTTCCCATCAGGGATATGGGCAACAAAACGACTTTTCAAAGGTATAAAGAACGGCCTCTTTTCATTCAAAGGAGCAGAAGATAGACTTGAGATCAATAAAGGCTTGAGTAGCTTCAGGTCCCCATAGGAATCCTTCCTTTTTGAGAAGGTTAGTCAAAGGACGAGCGATAATGCTGTAATTTCTAATAAACCTTCTGTAATAATTGGCTAAGCCGAGGAAGCTTCTGAGTTGCTTCTGAGTAGTGGGAGAGGGCCATTGCTCGATTGCCTTGATCTTACTTGGATCGGTCCGAACGCCTTCAGCTGAAATGAAGTGTCCCAAGTAGTCTATTACTGTGGCCCCAAATGTGCACTTAGAAGGCTTTAGATATAGCTGCTGCTGCCTCAGAATAGAAAATACCAATTCAAGGTGTTGAATGTGATCTTCCCAACTAGGACTGTATACCAATATATCATCAAAGAATACCAATAAGAATTTCCGAGCAATGGATTGGAATACATGGTTCATTAGGCCTTGAAAGGTGCACGGTGCATTAGTCAAGCCAAAAGGCATCACAAGATACTCATAATGACCGGAATGTGTTTTAAAAGCTGTCTTGTAAACATCTTGAGGGTCCATTCGTAGCTGGTGAAAGCCTGCTCTAAGATCAAGTTTGGAGAAGAATTGTGAACCACCCAACTCATCTAGCAGATCTTCTAGTAAGGGAATAGGGTACTTGTCCTTAATAGTTTGCTTGTTTAGACCTCTGTAGTCTACACATAACCTCCAAGAACCATCTTTCTTTTTTACCAATACCACTGGTGATGCATAAGGGCTTGAGCTGTACTGAATTATACCCTGACTTAACATTTCCTGGACAAGCTTATCAATGATATCCTTTTGGAGTGTAGAGTACCTGTAGGGCCTTTGATTAACAGGGTTCGCGCCGGCCTCCAAAGGAATTTGATGGTTAAATCCTTCTCGAAATGGAGGAAGCTTTGTGGGCTCCTCAAATAGGTCAGAATAGCATGTTAACAGGTGCTGCAAAGCTGAATTTGTGCTCATATCAGTCCCACTAGTTGATATATGAGAGAGTAAAGCACTGGGCGCTAAGGTCGGATAATGGAAGGTGTTCTTTGGGATCTCTGTAATTTGCAGCAAAGCAATTTGAGGACCCTGCATCAGTAACTTGTTAAGGCTACCACCTTTAATCACCTTGCAGGCTGATTTTGTAACCCCTCTCAAAATGTGTTTCATTCCTCCTAGAGTGAATTCCATCCTTAGGTTAGAGAAATCCCACAAGATAGGGCCCAGCGTGGTGAGCCACTGAACTCCAAGTACCATGTCACAACAATCCAAAGGTAAGGTCCGTATATCAGCAGTGAAGATATATCCTTGCAATTTCCAGGAGAAGTTACTGCACTTATAGCTAGATATCATGTTGTTGCCATTAGCTGCTGTCACGGGCATAGGATTAACTGACTCTAGTAAACAGCCGAGCTCTTTGGCGACATCCACATCAATAAAATTATGTGTACTCCCCGGATCAATCAATATATATAGTTTTCGCTTACCATACTGTCCCACAACTCTCATACAGTTGAAGGTGGTTGATCCATTCAAAGCATTCACAGAGATGGTTGGAGACTTATCCATTGTTTGCGCTGTAGGCTCCTCAGTTATCACTTCTACTGCTTCTTCGCAATCAGAGAAAGCATCATCATCATCACATTCCATCACATATATTTTTGATCTCTTATGCTTTAGGTGATGACCAGGAGAATAGGGCTCTTCACAAAACATACAAAGACCTTTTGTTCGTCTCTCTTGCATTTCTTCATAAGAGTATTTTCTAGGTGGTTTATCTGGGTTTGGTTTAGGAAAGGTGTGAGAGGTGAAGGTGAGGCGATTTGGTGATGTTTGTGAGGGATTTGGTGAAGGTAGAAGGGGTGGAGTGGTATTTTTTTAGGGAGCTGTATTCCCAGATTGAATGATAAAAAATATCGTAAGAGAAGATTGTAATCACTCTTCATTCGATAGGGATTGTTTAGACCGAGTCACCTTCGCCCAATAGAGCCTAGCCATGAGTTGATCCGAAATAGGTCCGCGAAGCCGGTCACCGAAGGCTAAGGTCCAGTCTACTAAGATTGAAGACAAGTTACACATAGGGGGGGGAATGAGATAGTAATTTACACAATAAAAAAATGCCACTTTTCATCCATGGTTGATTGAAATGTCGAATTTGCTGATTTGACAGTAGGAATTCGGGGATTTGGGCTATACTATAAGGTAAGAAATCTTCCTTCTTTCAAGGCAAACCTAAGATAGGGAAGTGACTCTTTCAATGCCGTAGGGAAGTCTTCAGATGAATCTGATTAATGAACTCGTCTTCCCGTGGGAAATCATCCAAGGGTTGGGGACTCATCTTCTTCCTTTGCCGATGCAGCAGGAAACTCGTCTGCATTCTTTGTTTTAGATGAAAAAGGTGCGGCTAGCTAAAGCAGCTAAAGCTAGGGCTTAACATGACACCCGAAACCTTTGAGCTGCGCCACTCCATGTAGTAGCAAGAAGTTAAGAAAGGAATCGCGAACTAGGCACCTTTGGATAACAGCCCAGGGATAGGGAATTCATCCGCTTTAACAGCCTAAGGCCGGGGATCAAATTCCTCCGATGCGACCTATGACCTTTGAGCGCTTCCTCTTCCCGATAGAGCGCATTCTAGTTGCCGCAGATTGAAAATTACCAAACCCGAGCTTCACTTGCTAAGGAGCTGTTTTGCCCGGAATAGCTCTAATATAACACTATTATGCCGTGGAGAAGCGTAATTTCAACATGAGGGGAAGTAGCGTCATTACTATAAAATTTTCGGATTTATAACCTAAGGTGGAGAACATAGAATGAGCTGGATAGGCTACTTAAATAACTCTTTGCCGAAGGCGGAGGGAAGCCCTAAATCAGGAAGTTGGGAAAGTAGCTATCCGGCAGTTCAAGTTGATATGGCTGCTAGAAAGCGATTTCATTTTTCAGGACTTGGGCCAGTCCGATAGGCAAACATACATCGGACAAGTCAAACTGCAGTTTAGCAAGAAGGAAGTAGACCTATCCATGTGTCTACGCCTTCTGTGAGACCACCCATATTATATACCCCTAAGGAGAAAGAATAAGTCCACTATTCCAGTTTAATGAGCGCCAATCCCTCTCCCTAACGGTCGAGCTTTTTACTTCTCCTCATCCACTCCGCCAGGGGCTTTAAACTTTCTAACCGGTCTAAGCCAATGCCTGGCCTTCTTTTCCTGATCGGAACCCCTTTCACTCAATCGTAGGAGTTAGAAACTGTAGCCGAAGAGGTTCTATTCCTCAGGGGAAGCCGCTTCTCAGCGAGCCTTTCTTTCCTGCTTCGATACCATCCATGGTCTAGGCGCGTTTGAAGGAAGCCCCTTATCCCTCTATTGGAATCGAGAACCAGACTAGCTTCCTCTGTTACCATGCCCATAGTCAAGAGTCATTGCCAGCATCTTTCTTCCGCGGCATAAGGGGTAAGAGATTCCTCATAAGTAGATCTGCTCTTTCCCTAATGGCACTCCTGTAACAGAGTTCAATAAGACTACGAAAAGGTACAATTCCCGTGAGGCACAGACCTCAAAAGGTACAGAATCAGTAGGGCACGGATTCTCTTCTAGTCTACTACTTTCCTCTTCTTCTTCTTCCTTGCCACAAAGGTACTAAAGAAAGTAGTGTTCCACCATATGCCTCATGTTCTGAATGTTCATTTGAAGCTTTTTTTTCTTCTCTCTTGTGTATTGTAATTCTTCCTTCCTTCTCTACGCGGAGGGAATATCCGCCTAATATCAGACTCTTCATCGCATCTCCTCTATACTTATATATAGAACTCACTCTAAAGTCTAAGAACAGGAAGAAAGGTTAGAGGCATACCTAGATCAAGAGGTATAGGACGAGCTAGAGGCAGACCAAGAAGTCGTTTCTAGCGATTTGAATAATCATACTTTGCGAGGGCATCCTACCGAACCCCCCTCGTACACGGGAACAGAATCAGAAAGCAAGCCATAAAGAAAGCCTGACGGAGTCTTTTTCCGCCCATGGAACAGTTGCTCTAGCATTCGGCAAGGGGGGAAAGGGCTTTCCTGCCCCCTACCTTCTAGTTAAGAATTCTGGTTCACCACCTCCCCTTTTCATCCTTAGCTCAGAAAGACTATTGGCTAACAGCCTCTTTAACCTCTTTCATTGGGGCCTTCTCATCATGCATCAGATCTGTCTTGTTATTACTGCTATGTTCTTCTGATCATGCTTGCCCCGGTAGTTCCATTCTGGGCATCTCCGGTTGGTGGGGGAGTTACCTTATAACCGGGACAGGTAGACTTTAGCCTTCAGGGAGTTCCATCGAATGACCAATGGAACTCTTCCAGGTATGTAATTAACTAACATAAGGTCCAATCAGTGATATACGCCCTAAAAAGGCTCGTAGATACGGACTGATATACGGATATGCTTTTGGTCCAACCAAAGATATATAGGGAGATACACTAGTGAATGTATTGGAAAAAAAACGATTAATCTTACTAGGCCGGCTTACTAACGTTTGGTGAAGAGTACCGCCTAGATCTATTAAAACAAGTTGGGGAGGAATAATTCCATAGTTAATACATAAATAGAAAATGACTAGGTTTCAGCCATAGGGAGATGGAAAATTCTTTTTTTTATCGGCTACTTGGTGAAAAGGGGTTACCAGGTTTCGCTGCTATGTGGGATGCATCTGTCGATAGATTAGTTACTGAGTGAGCCAGCCTGGAAAGGAGCGGAGCTCGGTCTTCCTCTTTTCTAACATCTGTAGCTATTGAATGAGCCTACCCAACAGGGCTTATTGGCCGTAAGCGGCTAGAAGAGCCTTAGGTTAACAGGTAAAAAGGGGGGCTATATGCCCGTACCATCAAACCTTCTACATAAAATGGAATAATCAGGCTTTTGACCCTATTGAGCGTCTTACTAGAGTTTCTTATATATCAAGCAAGTTTCGAGGGATCTTATAACCATCCTATGGTACCACACCCGGCTTGCTAAACGTCTATTATAAGACGAATTCCACCAATCACTTATAGATGAGGGATCAATTGACCCTTAGAAACGAAACTTCCATATCTGTTAGGAACAACTAAAGCAAACCTATCAACTACTTGAACAACAACGGCTACAGGAACAGCATCCCCCTCTAAAGCTTATATAGTTGGGTAGGTTACACAAGGAAGACCAATAGACCGGCTTTCCATCTCCGGCATGTAACCTTAAACCTATGGCTAAGGAACCGCATTTCTATCCTATTAGGCTTGTTACTCGCATACCACCTTTCTTTGTTAATCCAATATACCGCCTCGGGCAGGTTATTCCCATATGTGGGATCTTTTACAGTAAGAGATGGAAAGTTATAAATTCTGCCTTATTCCATGAGATCTAGAAGCACTTCTGCAACTTTCTCTCTCTCCATTGGAGTTTCCCTAGCGCTTTTTTATTTCACTTATTTCAAAGGGGAATGAAGGCCTTCCTTAGAAGTTGTCGCTCGATCGAAAGGATATAACACATACGAAACCTTAGCTTCGCTGACTTTCTGAGGTATAACCTTCGCCACGACATTAGTGGCTTAGCTCTTCGCGCTTCCCGCAGGCTTTTAAATAGAGAGAGTAAGGGGGGCGGTACGGAAGATTGGTCCGCTCTCCCTCATTCCATTCGTCCAGCCCTCTTCACGAACTTGTACAATCGATGCCACAGAGATAGCCAACTCTATTATATAAGAAATAAGGAAACGGGCGACGATTTGGCACCAGATATCGGGAGGTGTGGAAAGAGCAGCTGTGATAAGCGGAAAAACCACCAAAAAACGACGATTGTTCGCGAAGCTTTCCACAGAAAGACCCCTTGGTTCTGGCAAACGGATCACAATTACAGGTACCTGGGAGCATACCGATGGAATGAACGAAATACGAACAGTTAACATAATATAGTCATAGATCTTAGGTTGTAACTTGATCATGAGCGAATTTGTTGATGTTGCACCCACTAAGTATGGAAAGTGCCAAACATTGGGAACTACCCGTGGAGGAGTTAGGAACAGGAACAAGGAGAAGCGAGAACCACTTAAATGGAGGAATCGATTGTATTTCGTCCTTTGTTCCCCATAGCAACTGGGGATCAAAAAGCACCAAATTTGATGACTTATTAAGGGAAAGACGAAGTAAGAGCATGCTATTGAAGACGAAGCAATATATGTCGGGAAGGCCTCCGTTAATTGTGTACGAACAAAATACGAGTCCAAAGGCAGGGTAAGAAAGGGTTTAGCTAATGGAGATATTAACTCTTCCGGGAACCAGTAACGCGTAAACCATGTCAAACCAAGACCGATCAATACCCGAACGGAACGAATTCGAACTTCTCCTAGAAGAGTTTCCGGTGCAAAATGAAATTCATAGGATATATTTTAGTAATTCAAAGGAGAAAGAAAAATTTCCATCTCTATAAAATTCCCAAGCAAGCGTATCTTCAGCAGGATGGAGAGGCAAGATAAGATTATTAATATTAGTAGCAATGGCTGGAAAACCATAATTTAAAAGTGATGGAAGACACCATTTTGATCCTTAATAACATTGTTAACCAATGCTTGAAGGTTCAGCTCCAGATTTGATAAGCCAAGATGATTGAGAATCGGCTGACTCAACCAGCGAGCACACCAGAAATGTGTACGTCTTCCGTCCCCATCTGAAATGTTGAAAAATAAAAGGAAGAGCTTAACCAGACTTCAAGGAAGGCTACGCACCTGGGGCTTGGTTGGCCACTCCTATTAATAAGGTTTCCTCTCTCTCAATCAAATGTAAAAGAAGGGCTCTCCCCTCTTCGCTACCTTTGAGGCAGAAGCTACCCTAAGCCCTACAGTTCCTTCCTTTTGTTTTCTTTCAATGGCTGCTAGTTGAAATGTCAGCTCTCTTGCTTTCTCTTCGCCGGGTGAGGATCCTAAATAAATTTCCATTTTGCCTGGAATTCCTAATTAGTAGCCCTACCGATAACAAGGGATTCGGTAGCAGCGGTTATTGAAAAGAGCTCCTCTTCCGCTAAAACCGGATAAGCAGCTAAGACCTCTTAACCTTGGACGTATCATTTCCCATAAGTGGATTCAAAACCGTATCCCCTATATAAGCCGAAATGTACCTTTCGTCCTAAGACTCTCAGCTAACTGCTTACTAGATGGACTTCCTCTTAGCTACCAGATGCTATAGTATAAGACAGGAAACCTAATAGCTACAAGAGCCCTACCTATTTAAAGGCTATTAAGTAGCTGCTTTTAGGAAACCGATACGCTACCAGAAGAGAAGACAGTCAGTAAAGACAGTTACACCAATCCCGTGAGAAATCCTCTTTGAAGTTGAAGCGGGTAAGCAGGCCTTTCTTTTATTCAAGCTCTTTAAAATGTCAGGAAGTCAAATGGGAAATTGGATTGAGGAACTGAGCAAGCAATCCAGTGATAGTCTCTATCTTTGAAAGCCAACCCAGTTTCAAGTCGGGATTTTAGGAACAAAAGCTGTGAATTCTCTTGCTGCGCTTACGCTTATTCCGACAACAGATTCATCGGTCACTGGATGCGTGCTAACAGAAAAGAAGAAAGTCCGAAAGTCATAAGGTAGGTAAGCAAGCCGCCCTGGTGCCAAGCTAAAGACAAGGATCACATCGATAAGAGCAAAAGCAAAGACGGCTTATGCCGAATATCTTGAACAAAAAGAAAACCAAGCCTAACTACTTTCATACCAGGAAATCGAAGATGTGCCAAATCGTTCTCTATCGAATCGTAGTCTAGAGCCAAATTAAACTGATCTAATTCTAAAAGGCCTACTATGCTGCCTTAGCTAGCTCCCTTTCGTACCGGTTCCCCAAGGTCTGATTCTGCCCTTAACCCAGCGCCCGTGGAGATAACGAGATTCACAAAAGATTTTCTCGGTGCGAAGAATAGCCCTACTCCTATATCCTAAAATATTCTATTTGAGTTAGCTACTCACTCAGTCCACAGATTCGGATTAGTCAAACAAAATAGAACTAGACAGATCAAGGAGAGAGAAGGCTCATCGATCAGTCTTAGCTATGGTTCCATTTCTTTATTCAGTCAGCCAGGCAGAAGTGGAAAATAAAATAGATAGAGTAGATCCTATTCTAGATGGATTAGATATAAACCTTACCTTAGCGTGATTCCATGCCTGACTTTCCCGATAGCGGAATCTATAGATGTTCCCATGGAGCGGTAACTAGGTCCAGTGCCCAAAAAGGGAAGCTTATCGAAGGGAGGAGTGGAAGCTGCTCTGCTAATGCCCTGGCCAAGAGACGACTTATATCTACATCCATCCTCATAGTAAGAAAAAGCCAGTGAAAGCTCTCTTCTAGGCGCTTATTCCCACAGCTATCTCAGCTATTTGTGCTTGGACTCGGTAAACTCGATCCACCGGGTATGGATCCGAATCATAAACTCGCCCCACAAAAACTGGCACTGAATCTAGTTAAGTTGCACTTGCCTATGACTCAACCTTAGCTGAGGCATACGGATGAACCAGAGCTCCTATAAACACTAGCTGTTGAGACGGATAAAACTGAGCCCTTATACATATAACCTTTCTTAGCACAGATGGATGGTATGGGACGTAACCTATTTGAAAGGTCATCCCCCCGGGGGATATTGTGACTGCCCAGGCTAACTAGAATAGTGAGTAGCTTATAGGATCCCAAAGCAATAACCACAGATGGAGGAGCATTCGTCTTTTTAACCAGTTTTCCCAAACCAAGATATCCTGCCTATCCCGAAAAAGGGACTCCCTAAAAAAAAAGTAGCTTCGTAGCAAGAGTGGTTTTGACTAAGCATATGACGAAGGCTCGGCCGAAGCTAGAGCTAAGTGGCTGTTTCAGGGTAAGTATGGAAAGCATAGGTCGACTTATGAACATTGATTGGATTGGTTAATTTACTTCAAAATCCGAAAGGGCAGCCTATAGACATCATTTTTAGGGAAATTCACACTGAGATGATGAAAAATATAGACCGGTGTGTCATTGGTCTTTCGTTCGTAGTGGGATAAACTAACCTAAATAGTCAAGTGAAGGAGACCTACATGCCCACTTCTCCTTCCCCCTCCTCATTAGCATATTTTTGAGAATACTAATGAGGAGGGCCTCGTTCTTCTTGACGAAACGAAACCCCCGTCCAAAAAGACTACACCTTTTCTCTAAAAACATCGGGTTTGGCAGAATATTTTGAACCCCAACTTCAAGGAAAGTAAGGGGGCATTTTCGGGGACTAGCCCGCTTCCCATTACTCAAAGAGGGAAATTCCCCGCGCATAATTAAGGGAGCCATTGAAAGGTGACTGAAACACCAGAAACGGGAACTACCCGCGCTAATGATAAAGGCAAGAACACTTTCCGTCCAAGTCCCATTAATTGATCATAACGATATCGTGGAAATGCTGCACGGACCCATATATATAGAAAAAGAAACAGAATCACCTTGATACTAAACCAGATCGAGCCCGGGATAATTGGAAGATCCAGGATAGGCGGCCAACCTCCTGGAAAGAGCAATGTGCATGGACCGGGTGAGTAGGGATGCAGCTCCGTGGACCGCTCGCCGGGCCTGATAGGTGGTCTTTCTGAGCCTTCTCAAAGGAACCGTACGTGACACTCTCGCGTCATACGGCTCCGCCCCGAAATCAGGACCTCCTCCTTCCTTATATTCGCATTATTATTCTCCATTATTCAAACAAATATTAATTAGATGAGAAATTCTAGTGCGTTGTTGCTTGCGCGGGTTAGCCACTTTTTTACTGTTTTTTATTCGGAACGAGGAGCACCGGGTTGGTTGGCGTCTTGGGCCCCGGGGCTTGCCATATCCCTTATGAGAGCTTCGACTACCCCCAGGGGCGAGGGTAGCTTCTCTTCGCGATACTCATATCGCCCCCTAATTTTTTCCAGCTCCTCCAGGATTAGTGGGGTAATGAGCTGGGCCAATTCTTCCTTTTTCCCTATTCTTTCCCGCAACTCCACTTGGAAAAGTAGAGTTGCGATGTCAGCGCCCTTTTCTAATGAATTTATAATACTAGTAGGCTGAGACCGTCTAGACAGAACCTACTGATGAATGAGATATTCTTAACTCTCTTTTTCAACGAGGGAAAGCTCCCAAACAACCTACCTTGGTCTTGGTAGGCTCCCTTATTTAAGTTGCAAAGGAAACAGACAGTGTTGTGGAATGGTGTGAAAAGGTATTGAATGGGCGTATAAAGAAAGTCGAGCTTTTATCTTCCACCTCGATTTTAACTCTAATAAGACCTTCTTTTGGTCTAGTTACTTCGTTCTTTTCCGTATAGCTGGAAAAGCTGTAAATTCTATATAATTTATAACTAATAGCTTGTACTGCTTTCTTTGTAATGTAATATAAGGGGAAATCCACCTCTGGTGATCTCTTTTTTTGTAGGGGCCTTAGATTAGAGGTTCTGCCAACCTCCTTAACACTTCTTCTTGGAAAAAATATTCCCGTCCCTCAAAAGAGGTTCTCTACGCAAACACCAGTTTCGGGGCTTCCCGCCAATGAATATACTTTCACACTTCCTTCTATCTCAATGCATGGGATTTTACTGGGGATACAATAACATAGTAAGTGGTGAGACCTTAATGGCCTAGTACGATCAGACAGAATTGGAAGCAAGCTACCTTAACCATCTTCCGCAGTTATAAATAATCTACTGATCAAACGCTGTAGGGGCGGACTGCTCTACATTCAGCCACGCCACAGTGACCCCCGAAGCGATCTTCTTCTAGTTACGGGACGAAATCCGGCAGCCAATTGCTGGCTCTGAATAACCAGCCCAGCAATAAGCTCAATTCTTACATAACGGGGCGGGGTTGCGCGCGAGCCGAGTGACGTAGGTGCACAAGAGTACTTCGCGCCACAACCATCTCCTTTTTTTAGGTTCTACGGACCGATGCCTGCTGCTTCATTTGGGAGAAAAGAATCATAGATACGCCGGTCATTAGAAGGAAGAACCGCCATAAAAAGATTCCTCGTGTATCATCTGTAGCAAAACTATGAACGGGAGCTAGCAATCCGGACCGTATTGAAAAGGTTCCTGAGACACAGCATGGAAGAGTAACAATATTAAGAAACAAGGAAAAAGAATGAAGAAGGGGTAGAATTACTGAATGAATACAAGCAGTGGCTAATACCCGAGGTATAAAAGAAGCATTTTCTACGGGATCCCGAAACCACCAGCCACCCCGACCTAATTCATGATGAGCCCACCAACTTCCTGGCAAGATGCCCACAGTAAAAAACCACCGACATGTCAAGATCCAAATTCGAATTGGTTCCTGTTCTTGGTCAGAGACCACTGTGTTCGCGCCGGCGGTCCAACAAAGAGGCGAAGTAGTGGTATCTTTCTTTCCATTACGAACGACACGCTTCGCCTGCTCCCCCCCCGTGTCCACTAGCGCTCCCGCCCGGAGCGAAGAGAAGGCGCAAAAGCGCCGCCGAAGCAGCATGAGCAGGCTTCTATTGCTACGCAACAATAGAACAGGATAGCATTTTGCGCCCAAATGCTTTAATTTAAGGGTAAAAAGCTCGCTTGTTATACGGGATCCGACGCATCCAGCAGAGCGAAGCAGCCTTCCATTCTTTTCAGCGGCATCCTTCCGCATTGGCGGCGAGTGGAGTGCCCCAAAAAGAATTTGTGATCTACATAAGCCAAAGCCCATAGCACTGGCGACGTCTCCGCCATAAATGCAAGGAGGATGTATAGCTGATATAGGATCTTGTGGAACAGGATTTGATTCTGCAAGCGGTTCGGTACAAACGAAGAAATTTCGAAGAAAAGGATCGGAACTAGCTGATAGGAAAGGAGAGAAAAACAAAGCAATGCCAAGAGCTCCGTCAATCCGCTGTTCATCGATAGACAAAGCTCTCTCTTTATCATCTCGTGCCAGATGCAACAAAGGATGAGTCCTTTTTCCTTCTCGCGAACCAAGGGAGCGCCTAGCGCCCAGAGAAGCAAAGCGAATTTTCCTTTCAGGATAAAGCGGCGCATAAAAAAGGGCTGGCCCGTCAAAAGCCCGGTTCCTTCGCGAATGAAGTTCAGAATCAACAAGGGTTCGTAGAACGAAGGAAGTGTACAACTGGGGCGCAGCCCCACTTTTTTGTTCGTAACGAGGGAGAGATAGGATAGAGTTCTTCACGAAGTTCGAGACAAAGGAATAAAAAAAAGTTTCTCGAAGGCCTCCTCGTTTTGAGACATTATTGCTTTGGGGTCGACCCCCGTAACAAAGAAAAAATCCATAAAAACTTGGGATCCGACACCATGATAAAATACTACCCTCATGATTAGACCATGTCCCTGAGATTTGATAAAAGAAAGGTGCATTAGCGGTTAATACGTTGTAATTGGATAAGTTATTAGGAATATGACGGAACGAAAGACCAAGGAAAGAAAGAAGAATGCACCATAATGCGGGTGCTTTTCCAAAAACTTCTCTTTTTTTCTTTTTGCAAATGAATGCAAGGAAAAGACCCGGAAATAACGAATAATGAAACAATTCATATATTGACTATTAAATATAATTGATTGGCAAGTAGGCCCTCGGGCCATTCTTTCACACAGCTCAAGGGCAGGAGTAGAGACTTTACAAATAAAGCCAGAGGATTGGCATTCCATTGCAGTCAGTTTATATGTATATGGATACAATTATCTACGTTCACAATGTGCTTATGATGTAGCACCGGGCGGCCTATTATCCAGTGTATATCATCTTACGAGAATAGAATATGGCATAGATCAACCGGAAGAAGTATGCATAAAAGTATTTGCCCCAAGGGGGAATCCTAGAATTCCGTCTGTTTTTACTTGCCATAGTCATGGGACTCCTTCTCTGTGTTGGGATCAATGCCCTCCTTATGTCAGTGGGGCTTCCCCCTTTCTCTTCTATACCTTATTTAGGTGATTTTCTGCTTCTCTCTAGACTTGCTTCCTCCCTGGGGAAGTAAGGTAAATAGCCTTTCTTATTCATGGCCCTGAACCGGGAACTACTACTTCTTTATATACGTTAGCAGCAAACTCAACGGATTCCACTTGAGCAATCGAAGCTACCGACTCTGAAACTGCTTCCAACAGACTTAGTCAACCACCAACAGCGGAGTAAGCTCTCACGCCCGCCTTACTTTCTTCGGAATGAATTCTTCTCCTTGCTGACTTTGCCGGGTTATGGCTTTCTGAGACAATAGATGATCGGGAAGGCACAGTCTATAGCCTGTGAGTTTGATTTGATGCTCTTAGCGGATTGGATGCTTTCGATTCCTTAGCAGAGCTAATTCGATCTTCTCCGTTCTCTAGGTACGGTACAAAGAAGACCAAGTGGATGGAACAACCCTCAGACCCAATCGACAGAGTACCGAGCCAGAGCAGTCTAACAAGAGACAAGAGACTATTTGTTCACAGCTTCACATCCTAGTGCCAAGGTGCCGCCAAAGAAAAATTCAATAATTCTATTATTAATTATTATATTAATATATTATAAGAGAAGAAGGGAATACCAGGAAAGCAACTAAAACCCTAACTCATAAGACAGTAACTCAAGAACTCTACGGTGAGGTTAGCAAGTCAGAGAAATATACCGTTATAAGATAAGACTAGAAAGAGAGGTTTGTGTCATATGCACCAATAGAAGGTAGTGTCGAAGACACTTAAGGAAGAAAGCACAAGAAAGGTGAGAGCTCCACCGTTAGTAAAGTAAGATAGGAACAAGTACCGTGATGGAGTTAGAAGAAAGAGCGGAGAGTAAGAACAAGACAAGCAAGAGAGGAGCTCGGCATCAAGGTTAGGTTAGATGGCAGCTTTTCCGTTAGTTAGAGACATACGGTGTGTTTACAATCACCACATTAACTACGGGCAGAACAAGACACGTTAGTTGCCTACTCGAACTACACCCGGTTTAGCTACACTGGCTAGTAGGCAACAAGAACCACGTAAACTACAGGAACAGCCGGAGAAGAAGAAGAACTCCAACTCGTCGGCAACAGGAAGAACAAGAGCAAGTCACTCCTAAACTAAGGAGAGTAACTCACTCATTTCTCACTAACCATAAGACGTAACTAAGAAGCACTAGTAACTCCTAAACCGGGTAAGAACAAAAGGAAACCCTAACCGGCACGAAACACCCCATTTATTCTCTCCACGTATGGGAACAATCCGATGAGTTAAGAGACAAAAGAAGACTAATAACTCTGTTCTGTCAACCCATGGTAGAAATGAGAGAAGTTCCCACACTCCTGTTATCAAATCATCCAAAGAGTTCACCGGTATCAAATACGAATTGGTACTAAAGAAGAAAAAGTTATGTCTAGCCATGGGAGAAAGAGGACAAGTGAACCCCTCCTCTCACTAACCGGCACTTCTAACTCCCTTGTTCTTTCCTTAGTCTTGTCGAGTCTAACTAACCTATTGGTACCTCTCTGCTTCTGCAATTAGTGCATATTCCTTCTTTCCTTCTATGAGAGTATGTTGAATGTAGTTACCAGTCCTGAATAAGTGCATTTCTATTACCTTACCAACCAAACGGTAGAGCTCTTACTCACGGTGGTATGTCTCTCCTCTTACTCCCTTCTCTTGTTTCTGCTCTTCTTCTGCTTCTCCAATGTCGGATAGGAAGAACAAGTAAAGTAAGAATGTACTCTACAGTTAGTAAAGTTAGAGAAATACCATGAGGTAAGAAACAGGCTAGGATAGGAACACCAACAGAAGAGAAGAAAACCCTAACCCATAAAGCAACTGAAGAACAAGAAGAAGTTAACAACTCTTAGCCAGTCTCTTCTTCCCGGTCGAGCCTTTATCTTAACCTATTAGTAGTCTAGGAGTTCAGAGAAGACATCAACTGAAGAACACGAGCTTTAAGGCGCCTATCGGTGCTGTTTAAGCTCCTTGGTTGTTAGGGGCCAAACAAGGGCCTTCAAACCACCATTAACGGCATTAACGAGAGCAAAGGCTAGCTACATAACCGCATAACCACATCAACCACATTAACTACGGGAATAAGTAGAGAGGTTAGCAATAGGTTTACTCGACTAGTGGGTTAGCTTCTCATATACTCTGCTATTCGGGAGAGGAGAAACAAGACAACAAGGCAGTCACTCATAACTAGTAAGACAGGAGAAGAGAGTAGTAACTCATAAACCAGGGAAAGCAGAAAGTTAGATTGGAGAAAGACCATGAGATGGTATAATAAATACATAAGAGAAGATTGGTTTGCTTTGTCTCTAGCCTGAATGTTACAGCTTGAGTTACCGCTTGTCTCCACTTACAGTAAGGGAACACAAGGCGTTAGATTAATAACATGTACAGCTGTACTCAAAGCTTCACCCCAAAAAGATCTCGGCAACTCTGCATGTGAGAGCAAACATCTAACTCGCTCAACCAATGTTCTATTCATCCGTTCCGCCAAACCATTCAGCTGCGGTGTCTTTGGTGGAGTCTTTTGGTGCCGAATACCTTGCTCTCTACAATAAGCATCAAAGGGCCCAATGTATTCACCTCCATTATCAGTTCGAATACACTTGAGCTTCTTCCCAGTCTGTCTCTCAACTGAGGCATGAAACTGCTTAAACACATCCAAAACTGGATCCTTCGACTTTAGTGTATAAACCCAGACCTTTCTGGAATGATCATCGATGAAAGTGACAAAATATGAGCAACCACCAATTGTCCTAGTCTTCATAGGACCACAAACATCGGAATGCACCAGATCAAGTATATTCTCCTTTCTGGTAGGAGTATGACTTTTAAAGGTAACTCTAGTTTGCTTCCCTGCCAAACAGTGAGAGCACCTTTCTAAATGAACATCATGCACACCGGGTAATACCTTTCTCTTCGATAACAGAGACATCCCCTTCAAACTCATGTGCCCAAGTCTTTTATGCCACAAATCGGTCATATCAATATTCTTCACTGCATTAACAATATTGTGAGAGATCTTCGGATGTGTCACATATAACTGCAGAAACTTCTTGCCTCTTGCTACGATCAAAGAGCCACGAGTGAGTTTCCACAATCCGTTACCAAATCCGCTATAGTAACCATCATCGTCAAGTAAGCCTGTGGAAATCACATTGAGTCTCATATCTGGGACATGTTTTACGTTGCGCAAAACTAATTCCATTCCAGTATCATATTTCAAGCAGACATCTCCAACTCCAACAATCTTTGATAACCCATCATTGCCCATCTTAATGACACCATAGTCACCTGGAGTGTAAGACGAATAAAAGTCTCTTTGCGATGTAACGTGACATGTAGCACCACTGTCAACAACCCAACTCGAATCATCATGTGCAAGATTGACCATATCATGATCAAGACAAACAAGGAACTCAGCGGTTGTTGCATTTACCTCGGCATTTTCATTGTCACCATCATCTTTCTTATGGCCACTCTCTTGATTACTGTGACTGCCTCTTTTATTCTCTTTCTTTAACTGTCTGCAAAATCGTTGCGTGTGCCCTTTCTTACCACAATGGTAGCACTCAATATCAGCAAATTTTCCTCTCGATTTACTTCGCTGATTACCTCTGTTACTCGGACCTCGACTCTGGCTTCTCCCCCGCCTTTCAACAACTAAGACATCCGAATGTGAAGAGGCGCCAACGGCCTTCTCATCTCTTCATTTAAGATGCTGCCTTTAGCCAATTCCATAGAAATCCTGCCTTTCGGTGCGGAGTTGGACAATGATGTCCTAAAAGTCTCACAAGAATCCGGCAAAGTGCCAAGGAGCCATAAACCTTGGATCTCATCTTCAAACTTGATACCCATTCCTGCAAGCTGATTAATAATTCCTTGAAAAGTATTCAAATGATCCGTGATAGGAGTTCCATCATGATACTTTAGCCTCATCATCTGTTTGATCAAGAACAACTTATTGTTCCCAGTCTTCCGCTCATATAGCTGCTCGAGCTTTTTCCACAGAGAATGAGTCACATAGGGGTTAAAGAGAAGGAGTTAGAAATGCCACAGGAACTAACAACATAAAAGTTCTCTCCACCTATGGCCAAAACCAGAGAAAGCCTTTTTCCCTAAGAGGAAGGGAAATAGAAATGAATTTTTGTGTCGCATATAGCTACAAAATGAGAGAATGGGAATTCCCTTAGGGAGCAGACTCCATTTTCATATTTTTTATGTCGCATATAGGGCCAAAACCACAGAAAACTGAGTTCTTTTTGGTCGAGCTATCTCATTCTTCCTCTCCCGTCTACATTGGGGTTCAATCCAATGACTTACCGATCTAAGTTAGAGAGTAAACGCCACTTAAGATGAATAATTGGTGTCTACCCATGTGTAAAAGAGGACAAAAGTGACTGCTTAGATGCCTAACAGAAGAGGAGTCACCAATTGTAAATACTTAATGGTACTTCTAAGCAATTTGTTCTGTCCACCGTAGGAGAATAAGAGAAGTTGTTACCGATAGGGTTGACTCAAGATGAAGATGGGTTCACCAATGCCAAGTACATCTCAGAGACTAAACGGAACTGCTAACTCCATTGCTTCTCTCCGGCTAGGGGTGAAATGGGAGGAGTTGTTTATCTCCTATGGCAGAAAGGAGAGAGTTAGTTACCCATTGAAGAAGAGCAGAAACAAGAGAAGGAAGTAAGAATGTACTCTACTGTTAGGTAAGTAATCACCACATACACTACAGGAATAAGAATAGAAGGAGGTAAGAGAAGAAATACCATGAGGATTGACTAATTGAGGGTTAGGTCAGTTAGAAGAGGTGCCGTTATAAGAATGTGCACTCATAGCAGCTCTACGGTTAGGTTAGTAAATACCGGAAATAGGTTAGTAAGATAAAGGTACCAGAAGAGAGGAAAGGTAGGGGAGAAGCACAGCAAGACAAGCAAGTAGGGTTTGTTTCCGGTTAGACAAGTAGGATAAGCAGCTCCACCGTGTGTAAGAGAAACACCATTCGGGACAGGAGAATAAGAGAGTAAAGACACGGAAGCAGGGGAGAGGCGCACAGCAGGACAAGAAAGTCGGGTTTGTTTCATGTACCCGACTAGAAAGGAGAGGTACAACAAGACTAGAAAGTAATAGGCAGGCATATGCACGTGAGGGAACAGCAAGAGAGGGAAGAGAGGTTAAGAGCACTAATAGAAGGCAAGTAGGAATATACGCTAATGGTAGAACAAAAGGGGAAAGAAACCAGAGAGAACAACAAGAGGAACTACCCTATCAACTACAGGAACAACCAGAGAACAAGTAGAGTTAGTTTGTTTGTTAGTCAGTTGGGAGAGGAACGAGAGAGGTTAGACAGGAAAGAGAGATACGGTTAAGGCTCTACATCAACGACAGGCACACCAAGACAGGAGAAGAGAGTAGAAAAAATGGGTTTCTTTTAAAGAAGAGCTACTAGTGATACCTATTCATAAGGTAGCTTAAGTACTCCTCTTAATAGAGCAACTGGTGGTACCTAATTAAATAGAAGAAAGGAAGTGATAGTAGAAAGGATAACTAAGCGAAAGAAGCCTTTAGGCTGTAGCTTGTAAAGTACGTTTCTCTATTCTAGAACTTAAGGTTTCTACTATTTCAACGGCATCAACAGGAATGGAGTAAGGCGCTGCCGATACGCACCTGCAGAAGGCTGCTATCTGAATTCCGGCTTATTGACTTGCGAATAGAGAGAACTCCACGTCGTCCCTACGTATTCTGGGGACCGAGGAAGTGTATGGCTCTTCTGTCCCCATCGGTTGATATAAACTTGCTTTCTTCCTTATCACAACTAGCTGGCTAACTTCGATAAAGGGAGATCCTTCGAGAAAGAATGAAAAGCATGGGATGAAGGCTATGGCTACTCTTATCTTATATGGCTACCGTCAACAAGAAAACTGCCCACTCGCGGCACACTTTTTATATCTAGTAAAAGGCCAAGTATCATCGTTAAAGGCAGATCTACTAAAGGAGAGGAGCTTCCCTATAGATAGGAGTTAAGAAAGGGTTTATACACGATTATACACGAAAGGTTAGTTCTTTGCTTTTCCTTGTGATAAGATAAAGTGATAAATCACCCGTTAGTCAACGTCGGTGAAGTCTATCTAAAGTCAATCCAGGGAAGTCCCTGCTAGTGTCAATCCAACCCACGTTCTGGTGAAAGCTTACCCTGAACTCAAGAAAGCCACGAGAGTCCGGCTGTAGGCTTTCCAGAGACTGTTTTTTCCGCTGCTGTAGTCGATTTACTGGTTTTGCGAGGAATGTTTTCCGTCGATGCTCTAGCCCTATATTATATATAGGGGCAGGATAAATAAACCTTTGTGATCCAAAGCTCGAGAAGGCACAGGTGGTGTCTCCTTGTTGATGTTACTATGACTGGTAGTAAGTTCACCTGGTGTGGGCGCCGACACACTAACAGACACGTGGAATCTAGAATTGATCGTGCTCTTGTATCGGAATAAGACGCTTACCTATTTGATAGCCTTAGCTGGCCGTGCCCCCGAGAAGATCTTTTCCAGCTTCTTTCATAGTAGATCGAGCGGTGTAAGTAAGTAGTTCTAAAGACTGAAGTCTATTCTCCGGTTTCATTTTGGTTTGGAAGGAATTCAATTCAAAAGGGCTAAAAGGAATAGAAATGAATGAACGGTTAGAGCTGTTAATGAGCCTGCATTTCTTCCTTCTTCGTCTGTGCTTGGGTATGGGCAGGATAATATATATTTTTATAGTGCGCTTACAGGCACCCATTCCTATTAGGAATGGAGTAAAGGCGCTATTCGCCTATTCCGAAAGAAGTATCATTTGAAAATACGAGTAAGGAGCCATCATGTACCTCCTGGCGAAGCTCCTCCATTGCGCTCGGCCCTAAGGTGGCATCTTAGCAATAGAAAACTTTAGTTTGACGTGCCCCATGTGTGAGTGATATAGGTTAAAATGGTGCCGCCTTTCTTTTGTGTAACAGTATCTGTCCTCCTAATGTCCTTAGTTTTGTTGTAGAGCTTATTAAGGAAGAGTTGAGCTTTACCGATTGTTCCAGAGTTATTTTGTTGGGGAAATCTCCTCCACTTTCTCGCATTTTCTATTACTTCGGTTGGGCTCTAGGGCCTCGGCGCATATACGCCCCACAGCCCCCTTGAGCAATTTGCCCTTATCCCATTGATTCCTATTAAAATAGGAAACTTTTTTTTTTCATTCACAAATCCATCTTTGTTTATGCTGCTAACTCTCAGTTTGGTCCTACTTCTGGTTCATTTAGTTACTAAAAAGGGAGGAGGAAACTCAGTACCAAATGCTTGGCAATCCTTGGTAGAGCTTATTTATGATTTCGTGCCGAACCTGGTAAACGAACAAATAGGTGGTCTTTCCGGAAATGTTAAACAAAAGTTTTTCCCTCGCATCTCGGTCACTTTTACTTTTTTGTTATTTCGTAATCCCCAGGGTATGATACCTTATAGCTTCACAGTTACAAGTCATTTTCTCATTACTTTGGGTCTCTCATTTTCCATTTTTATTGGCATTACTATAGTGGGATTTCAAAGAAATGGGCTTCATTTTTTAAGCTTCTCATTACCCGCTGGAGTCCCACTGCCATTAGCACCTTTTTTAGTACTACTTGAGCTAATCCCTCATTGTTTTCGCGCATTAAGCTCAGGAATACGTTTATTCGCTAATATGATGGCCGGTCATAGTTCAGTAAAGATTTTAAGTGGGTTCGCTTGGACTATGCTATGTATGAATGATCTTTTCTATTTCATAGGAGATCCTGGTCCTTTATTTATAGTTCTTGCATTAACCGGTCCGGAATTAGGTGTAGCTATATCACAAGCTCATGTTTCTACGATCTCAATCTGTATTTACTTGAATGATGCTACAAATCTCCATCAAAGTCGTTCTTTTTTTTTTTTTTTATAATTGAATAAAAGTAAGCAGGCGACTAAGCGCCGGAGTAGACTGAAATGGCTACTCTACTATGTAAATTTCCTCTCACACTGAATCTGTACCTGTGGGGTTTCGTGACTCAGAGGTTTTCTACCGTTCTTTACTTTTTCTGGGTGTCACACGAGGAATGTACCTTTGTTGACTATCCCGGTGACTAAGGGATTTTCTTTGAGAGGAAGTCGCTATGCAATTTCCTGTTGCTCATGAGGCGGGAGTGGTAGGAAGCCCGAGATGCCTTTGCCGCTTTCCCCGGGGATGAGTTTAGGTCAGGTAGAGCACCTAATTGATAAAGGAAGGAACCGCACATCTGTCCTCCTGCCCCGCTTGATAGGAAAGATCCTCTCTTGCAGAAACATTAAATGCTGGCCGAAGGTCCAATCACCCTATGGAAAGTAGATAAACTGGAAACTAATCTGCTTTCAATGCATCCGGTGTAGCACCAGCAGCTATTCTTATGAAGGAGGGATGCGTATATGCCGAAGGAAGGGAATCCCGAGGATGAAGCATCAATGCATGGTTTCTATCCGGCAGATGGATAAGTTTAAGCTCTTTTACTGCATTCCTTGTCACCAGATAAGGAGACTGGCTTTTCAATTCATCATGAATGAGTAAAGCTAGGCGGCGGCGCTTTGTTGCCCACCATTGATTGATCGAGGGAGAGGGTCTTTCTTTCCCTAACACCTATTGATCTGATGGGGAACATGCTGGTTAGCTTTCCATCTCTGGCATGGGACCGTCAGCTTAATAATTCTTTCCCTTTGGTGGAACGAGGAGGGCAACAACTTGGGATACATGATCGCAGGGAGATCAAAGACTTTTTCAGATCTATATGAAATTTATTGAAATGTTTCAGTTGATGACATTGCTCTGATCTTAGGGGTGTCACCTTCAGAATTAGAATTCATTCACTTGGAGCCCGGAACTTACTATCTATACTTTACGTCCGCCGCTGTGACTTTGCTTTCTTGCGTCACCCTGCGCTCCTTGTCTTACATTTTTTTTTCTATCCTTAGCAACATACCTTAGTAGCAACCCAGGGATCACTCACTCATATAGCTCAGAAGACAGGAAAGAGTCTGAGTTCCCGCTCTTTAATCAAAGCTGTTCGGGCTCTTTCACTTCTAAATTCAGGCAGTGAGCTTGCTTTGCCAAAGAATATGTCTTACGTGGTTACTCTGATTAAACCATGTGGAAGGGAAGGTGCCAAGCTGCAGCACGAGTCAGGGATTCAGCTGATTGCCCATTTCAAAATAGACGGAATTGGAGCTAGCCATCTTTGAAGGTTTGAAGGGGGAATGTAATTTCACAAAAAAGAATAGACATCGCAAGAGCAGAGAGATCAGAAGCAAGTAGGCTTTTAGATGGGCTTGTGAAAGAAGGAGCTGTGGGGACGGTGGATGCTACGAATGCCCTGGTTCTTCTGACAGAGTAGGCTGTTTTTTACTCAGCAGTGAGGGAATGGTCTGCTGTTGCGACGAATAAGGTCTTACTTTTAATCTGCTGCACATGACACGTAACCGCTATTTGCAATAACCGCTCATAGGAGTTAGCACGAAAAAACTGCTATAAAGACGCTTTTTGAAAGATCCGCTACAAGAGTCTCCCTTGCTAGTCTTTGAAAGGTAACTAAATGCCTATCCGCTGCTAGGGGAAGGCAAATAAATTATCGCCTTCTAAGGTCTAGTCGGAATCAATGCCCTCCGATTTTCGAACTAATGCCAGATCTTCCTCAATAGGAACTTAACTTATACCTGGCTAAGGGAAGGAGGAGGCACGTATCGAAGGAGAAGAGGAAGAAGCGTTCAAAACCCTACCTTTTACGGTGCCCAAAGGAGAAGGAAAGCCCGCTCATGCTCTCCCCTTCTCCTCGTATCCCTCGCATCTCCTACAGGCATGTTTAAGATGCCGCTCCTCGTATCCTTTCTTTGGAAGATCACTTTCTCACCGCTATGGTGTCGTTGCAAGAGGCAAAGACCTAGCCTTCCCGAACTAGAAGAAAAAAGAACTGAACTCATAAGAGGGCTTTCAAAAGCTCCTAATAAACATCCCTAGGGCTTAGGGAGTCATTTGATCTATAAAGCTCTTTGCCAGAGCAGAATGACCATTACTTACGTAGTGGAAAAAATACATTGATGAATACAATCATTGTTGTCTGTCGCTAGGAAAGAAGTAGACCTCTGGTGTTACGCCTTCCTGTAACTGCTTAAACCGGAAATGAAAAATGATTTCTGAAACTGAGTTCCCGATCTTTAGAATTATAAAAGTTTTAAAAGACAGTAAGAAAGAACTGAAGCTTTGTGTTGAATTCTTTGCCCACAGGCACTATATCCTTGGGTTCGAAAGCTCGTGATACATACTAACAAGTAAGAACGGGTCTAATAAGTAAGAACTGGCATTCTAAGGCTCCATTTCTATAAGCAAAATATGAAGTTTTCGCATTTGTAATGGGGTAGGACGCAGAGTGTAACACCAAGAGCATCCTTTAGTCCGAGCTAATATCAGTCTATTGTGTAAGCTGTTAAGCCTCTCTTCAGGCACAAGCCTTCGAAGAATCCGTTTTGAAACCTGATTACGCGCTCGTAGCAGCCCATTCCCCATAGCAAGCAAGGGATCAGACTGAGTTACCTAACTTAGGCCTTGCCCTCTGCAATGAATAACTTTTCAGAAAGGGACTCTGTAACCCAACTTCCAGCTCTTTGCGCAAAGACTTTGTATCCGATCCTGATCTTTGTTACCTCTCAGGTGGAACTCAAACCCCAAGGCTTATAAGGGAAAGCTCCCAACCTATGTTTGTTATACCGATCCATAAACGGTAACTACAAGCCAATGCATCACTCCGCTTAGAAGAGGTTGAGTAAGATGCCAGCAAAGAGGAAAAAGAGGATCCGAAGCATGAAAGTTCCATTTCCGGGAAATACGACGTACCATGATACTTTCTGTTTTGTCCAGCCCTGCTTTGGTCTCTGGTTTGATGGTTGTACGTGCTAAAAATCCAGTACATTCCGTTTCGTTTTTTATCCCTGTTTTTCGCGACACTTCAGGTTTACTTCTTTTGTTAGGCCTCGACTTCTTCGCTATGATCTTTCCAGTAGTTCATATAGGAGCTATAGCTGTTTCATTCCTATTCGTTGTTATGATGTTCCATATTCAAATAGCGGAGATTCACGAAGAAGTCTTGCGCTATTTACCGGTGAGTGGTATTATTGGACTGATCTTTTGGTGGGAAATGTTCTTCATTTTAGATAATGAAACCATTCCATTACTACCAACCCAAAGAAATACGACCTCTCTGAGATATACGGTTTATGCCGGAAAGGTACGAAGTTGGACGAATTTGGAAACATTGGGCAATTTACTTTATACCTACTATTTCGTCTGGTTTTTGATTCCTAGTCTTATTTTATTAGTTGCCATGATTGGGGCAATAGTACTTACTATGCATAGGACTAAAAAGGTTAAAAGACAGGATGTATTTCGACGAAATGCTATTGATTCTAGGAGGACCATAATGAGGAGGACGACAGATCCAATCCACAACCGACTAACCACTCAGGCTGCTACGGGACGAGGGGCTCTAAGCGCTCACGAACACAACACTTTTAGGAAGGTGTCGGAGCGTGTTTTGTTCTATAAACCGTCCCTAACGAATGATCGGCTCATGTTTGAGCCTGATAAGTCATTCGATTTGAACAACGAAAATAAAGCAGCTGCAGCTCGTTTTTACTGCAGTTTTATTTCCGTTTTCTTTTTTTTTATCGTTGTTCTGTCCACGAATTTTGAACACGTTGCATTCTGTGATCCACGAGGTGAGACGCCCATGGACTGGCTTCCGGTAAGGGAAGCACCGGTGGCTCCCCCCGTGGCTCCTCTGGTGGTGATACCCCAATTGGTGGAGCCTCTTCTTTCAGAAGTGGATCGTCTCACTGTTCTATATAACAAGTACCTTATTCTGAACTTGGGAGGCGACCCCAGCATTACTCAGCTGAAACAAGTCGTCGAATGCCAATTCTACATAGAACAATATGTGGAGGCGGCCTTGGTGGATGATGGGTTTACCCCCCAATCCATCCTCCAAAAGTATGCCGAAATACGGGGGGAGATCCATTCTCCACACGGAAGGCTCTTCTCCCTCCCGACTTACCACCACTACCTAACTCAGATACGCCAAAGAGGAACGCGGCAAAGCGTTCCCTATTCGCGTATAATTTCCGCCATCCGGAGGAATGGAATACTTTTGGATAAAATGCCTGCTCCTGGCAGATTTTGGTAGCTTCATTCTTGCTGGTGGTACTCAACAAGCTCTCAGGGAATAATCTCTTTCTTATTTCTGCCTTTCTTTCCCATGACGACTAGGAACGGGAAAATACAAAATTTCACATCGAATTCCGGACCTCAACATCCTGCTGCTCATGGTGTTTCACGATTAGTATTGGAAATGAACGGAGAAGTGGTGGAACGTGCGGAACCACATATTGGATCACTCCAGTGCGGCACGAAGCCGCTGACGCCGAGTCGGCTTCTATGCCGCTAGCTATGCCCTGCTTGATCCCCCGGCACGGTGGAGGTTCCGTAGCGCGTCATGAGCACCGGGCTAAGGGGCGGTTGAGCAACTCAAGCGAACCCCCCCCTACCTTAAACATAGGGACAGAAGGGAGAAGGTTGTGAAGGTGGCCTCGTTATCCACACCCCCGGTCGGATGAATGGAGGACCGACCCGGGTTTTCACGAGCGTTGGCGGGTCCTGGAGTGCCTGTCAAGGGCGCTAGCGCATACCCCGGGGTGATCATCACCACCTGCACCTCACATCTCGGTACAGTGGAACGTGTAACCCGCCTGCTGTCCCATTCAACTGAATTTTTTCCTGTAATCCATAGCCTAACAGAACGCAGCAGCGAGGGACAACCCGCCCATACAGCCAGCGGGGAGGATGGCACTACTGGCAAAGACCGTCTGGCGAAAACGCCGCAGGCGCGAAGCGTGGTAGGCCTGCGCCGGGGGAGCATAACATAGGGAGTAAAGGGAGCCCGGACGGTGGAAGAGCCAGGGGAGGCTGGGTCATTTGACGGAAATGGAAGGCTTTTCCCCTATTATAAAAAGGTCCTATGGAGTAAAGGGAAGTGCATGAATTCTTGGAAAAAGAGGGAGCGAGCCTATATAAATTATTTATAATGTAATAAGTAAGTATTAAAGAGAAAATGAATAGATAGAGTCAACGGTACGACAGACAGCGCTGCCTACACGCGAATTCGCTTCCGAGGTCGAGCAGTCTAAATTTCACTACAGGATTTTCGAATGAATGCTGGGCTGGGCCACCTCGAATGGCGTGAGCCGCATGCGGGGAGACCCGCACGTACGGTTTTTAGGGGGATCTGGTCGAAAGACCGGCCGGCGCCCACCCGACTAGAGGGACCGAGAAATTAATAGAGTACAAAACTTATCTTCAAGCTTTACCTTATTCTGATCGTTCAGAGGGCGATCGCGGAGTCACTGAATGAAGTCCTCTGTTTTTTTCGGGGGTGCTGACCCGCAGCGAGGCAGAGATGACTAAGTGACATATGGAATATGGCGACGACAACAGCATGTCGTAGAAGGAGATAACAGGTGGAGCCAACGCCCCACTAAGAATAACGTATCTACAACTACATCCCCGAGCGGCAGTCAAACGGGGACGTGAATGCGAGATGCCAGCGGAATGATCGGCCGGACAGAGGCTAGGGCAGCTTCCTTCCCACCGCGTCCTTCCTTGTGTGTCGGAGATATAAAGCGAGTGCACCGGAAAAGAACGGGAACTGGGTCGATCTATTCTATGGCGAAGCATCCGAAGCATAACTGCACACTCACACAATCTTTGCCGAGAGATAGGAGCATTCGGTGGAACCGGTGAACTACACTTGCTTCTGGATAGATGTGTGGGACAGAGGGCTCGTGGTACCTTCTGCCCACCCTTTCTCCTCTGCTTTGAGAACCGTGTGAACGGAGAGTGGGCATAAGGGAAGGAGGTCCTCATACGGAGTCGCACATGAGCAGTGCGGAAGACTGGGGAATGGGTCGAGTAAACTCCCCTGGGGCTAAGGTAACTCAAGTGGGAGAGCCGTGTTATGGGTGACCTTATTGCACGGTTCAGAGAGCACTTGTGTATGTGATGCAAGTGAACGTGTACGAAAAAGCTGTCGTAAAGTTTCGTTGTTCGTTCCGTCGTCGACCCTATCTATGTTTCTACGATGGCCCAAGAACACGCTCATTCTTCAGCCGTAGAGAGACTTTTGAATTGCGAGGTACCATTACGAGCTCAATATATACGAGTGTTATTCCGTGAAATAACTCGAATTTCAAATCATTCACTTGCTTTAACTACTCATGCTATGGATGTGGGAGCATCAACTCCGTTCCTGTGGGCTTTTGAGGAGCGGGAGAAATTGTTGGAATTCTATGAAAGAGTCCCGGGAGCCAGGATGCATTCCAGTTTCATACGACCAGGTGGAGTGGCACAAGATCTGCCTCTTGGCTTATGTCGAGATATTGATTCCTCCACACAACAATTTGCTTCTCGTATCGACGAATTAGAAGAGATGTCAACCGGAAACCGTATCTGGAAACAACGATTAGTGGATATTGGTACTGTCACTGCACAGCAAGCAAAAGATTGGGGATTCAGTGGTGTAATGTTAAGAGGTCGTGCGACATGAAGACATTGATAGCAATATGGGGGAAGTTCCCATCAGGCAACAACGGTTCTGCCTGACCCTACTAAAGCATGCATATTATGTCAGTGAAGACTTGGTGTGAAGCCTTGGAGCTTACGTTAAGAAGAGCAAAAGGCCCAGGGCTAGGGTGAGCTGAGGGGGGACAGCGTAAGTGAGCGAATGTGTGTAAGCCCAGTCAAACATGACTGTTCTAGGCGGGGCGGGCCACCCACTTTCGAATGGTGTTGGTCCTTCGGACCGTGAACGGATTCGCCTCTGGCCTCTGGGCACGTCGGAACCGCATGGGTTCACCGGGGTGGAGCACGGTCCGCCAAAATCGGCATAGGTTAGGTGCTATTGATGGAACATGGTAAGCCTATCTTTCTCCATATGGAAGTGCTGCGGGCACATAGAGATGCGGGTAGAGGAAGCCTCAAAAAGCAAAGGCCGAGTTGTAGGCTATCTTTAGAGACCTGCATCGAGTTGGTGGCTGACTTGGCTTTTTCCTGGATCAAAGCAGATCAGCTCGCCTTCTTGTTATCCAAAAGTAGGTCGAATCGGCCGGGCCCTTATCCCCTATGTTTAGGAGCGGGATCCGCCCAAGAACGACCATTCTTGTGGGGGTACGGAAGGCACGGACCCCGCGAACGTCCCGCGCCCCTTTACTAATAAGGGCTTTTAAAAGCGCCTCAACCAGAACCACATTTTGCCAGCGGATGTAGCTAAGTGTCTGACTCTATTGGTCATAGTTACCTGCTGTTGCGGCCGGTGCTCGTTTGCGCGCGCGTGAACCAACCCAACAAACAAGGAAAGGATGCCTCTCGGGGCATCAGAGAATGATTCGAGCTGTATGAAGGGAAACTCTCACGTACAGTTTTTTTTTGGGGGGGGGGGGAAGGAGCCCGACAGGGTCCCCCCACTTACTTTGCCGGGGCCTAAGTTAAAGTGAAGTGGTGGGCCTACCCATCCCAACCAGGGGTATGCTGGGATTTGCGAAGAGCAGCACCTTACGATGTTCATGACCAATCGGATCCTGACGTACCAGTAGGTACCAGAGGAGATCGCTATGATCGTTACTGTATCCGTATCGAAGAGATGCGACAAAGTGTTCGGATCATTGTGCAATGTCCTAATCAAATGCCTAGTGGCATGATCAAAGCCGATGATCGTAAGCTATGTCCTCCATCACGATGTCGAATGAAACTATCCATGGAATCGTGTGCCGTGTGAAACGTAGATCATCGCCGTTCTTAACCGAGACTCAGGTTAAGCTCCGTCTCGGAACCTTGTGGGGTTAGGAGTAAAGCACCCCGGGGTTGGCGCATCTCGTTGGGCGTGGAGAAGCATTGGGAACCCCAATTTATATCTTCGGAGCCGTTTCTTTTCCCGTCCCCCCGCCCCGGCATAGCGCTTCGCTTCCGGTTCCTCGGAAGAATTAACTGACTTCCCCCTTCTTCATTGATTTGGGGGAAAAGGAACCGTCTACCAGTTGGGAAGCTAGACATCAAGTAAGTGGCTTGATGAGGATAACTAAGCTGACACGCCGGAGTTGGCTGCTGGCACAACAGGGTGGTGCCTTACCGCACCGCAGGCGGACGCGCGGTAGCGTTCGTGGTGGTGCTTCAGGATTCCAATGTACTGCGTCCAAGATCAGAACGAGCTTGCCGGCGGACCACTGCCGTCCCATTCTTGAGTGAGCTAGAGCGCAGCCATCTTATCCACTGAACTAGCTAGAAACTATCGCTTCGGGTCGAAGCACTAAAAAAAAAGGACCGAGAAACGCGGCGGCATAGGAACCACGGGACCCCTGAAGGGAAAACGGAAGTGCGCTCCTGCGCACCAGCTGAAAAAGCCCTTTCCCCTTTCTATAATGAAAAGGTAAGCTTCATAGCTCCAACCTATACAAGGCTCATATTTAGACCTTTACTAGGTTGGGTTACTGGATACGGGATCCTCGTAGTAGGCTGGACCAACACCCAGCCGAGAGAGGGCAGTCTTTAGAAACAACAGGATTTGAAAAAGAGAATGCTTCGCGTTTTCTTATCTTCTTCCCGCCCTAGGAGTAGGAGTAGCACAAAAAGAGGGATTAACATTATTGACCCAATGATAAAACACTAACACCTTCCTCGTTGGGGCTCCGCGCACTGGGAAAACGCTCTAGCGACGGGGAACCGGCCCCATTCACTTGCTTATCGTAGAGGCTGTAAGTACACAGTGCCCCACAACTATGAATAGTATAGTGGGGTTTAAACACAAGAAAGAGTTCCCGCCCTTTCTTTCAAGTAGGCCACTTTTTCCGGAACGTAGTCCAGGATAACCGTGACCGTGTATATATATAAATATATTTCGATACTGTCATTTCGAAATGTCCGCTTAAACCGCTCTTTCATCTCCCAAAAAGCAAAGTTGGCTTGATGAGCGCAGATAAGGAAGCGGGAGTAATAAAACCAATAATATATTTCTTGTCCTTCTACTTAAGGGGCAAAGAGAAGCGCTTTTGCTACTGAGAAAGCGAACGGGCAGCGCGAAGGTTCAAGACTTAGCCGAGCGTTAGCGAAGCTAGATTCTCATAGCGAGGCGCTTCGAGTTAGCGAAGGGCTGTAGTAGCGCCGAAACCTTATGTGCTATAATGCTGAGCCAAGGACGCTCCGCCTTATCTATAGAAGCAGTCAACTTAGTTCTGAACGAATTAGCTCCTTGGTAATGGCTCAATCTATAGATAGAAAGCCCTATGATGGGAAACTACCACGTTAGGTTTGGAGAGAGATGGGACCGGTTATATAATAGGGGGAGCAGATGCAAGCTTTTTCTTTCAATAGCCGGGAAAATTACTACAGGATCATCGGTCTACTCTACCTCAATTCACCATTTCGAACCTTATACAGAAGGTTTTTCCGTACCAGCTCCTTCTACCTATACCGCAGTTGAAGCACCTAAAGGAGAATTTGGTGTCTTTCTGGTCAGTAATGGAAGCAATCGTCCCTACCGTCGTAAAATAAGAGCACCTGGCTCTGCCCATTCACAAGGACTCGATTCTATGTCCAAACATCACATGCCAGCAGATGTGGTCACCATCATAGGTACTCAAGATATTGTGTCTGGAGAGGTGGATAGATAGGACTACTAGTTGCTCGATCAGGACCCTAGCTTTATTGCGAGCCAAAAACCTTGATGAATTACCCTTCCCCTTCTATTCTCAGTACTAGATATGAACGAATTCCATACGAAAAAAATTTATATCGAAGAATTTGCTTTATGTTGTTGGTATTGGAATTTCATGAACGCGGAGCCAAAACTATAACGAGTTCAGTGAACTGCAATGCTGTCGTTGCTTCTTTTGAAGACCCTTGATCATAAGGCATGGTAAAAAAAAAACTTACTTTTATTTTAAACTTGGTTCAAGTCATGATTGGAAAGATAGAGTGTGTAGGTAGGTATGATTAGAAAAATAAGAAGGAGAAAGTTATCTCTGACTTCCCGCGCATGGTTACTAAACCTATTCAAATAACAGGCAATCATGCAGCTCGCCAGAATCTCCAGTCAAGAATTCAGACAGCATGCCATCCGCATTTGAAAGATACTAAACTACACTTCGTCTTACTCATGCCAGACCTCTCTTCACTCCGAGCCGGCAACGCTCGATATAGACAAATCGAACCAGCTTTTTTATATCGAGCGTTGTCAACTCGAAGTGAAGTAAACTGTTCTAGTTACACCAGTTGGATTATTAAAGTCAAAAACAGTGATTCCAGTAAGGAGTTCAAAATTTTATTTTCAGCGGGGCTATCACTACCGGCTATGTGATCAGATTTTTGCTATTGGGGCGGAGGACCGGATGTCGCCTTATCTCATGTACTTGCTCAATAGAGCGAACAGGGGCATCACGGCTACTATTTTTGGGTCTTGTCTCACGAGTCCTCAAAAGGGGAGAAGAGGCAACTGCCGCAGAATGTACCACGCCCACGCGCCGCTTTCCTCACTTCTGTTTGTTAGTAGGGGTTCGATCTAATTTAAATATTCTATGACGGGATTCCTGGCTTTTAAAATCGATTCTATGTAGAACTAGATTTTACTTTTTCAATTTCGACTACGAATGATAATTCGATACTAGGACTTATGTTACTTGGGAAATAACTCGTGTTTGTTGAAACATTTCGGTTCTATTGGACTAAGAAGGGGAAGGAAAAAAGCAAGGTGATATGCTTAGATGCCTAACCGGAAGCAAAGGGAAAGGAGCTGGAGGTCGGCTAAAGACCGCAGTTACCTAACACAGGGTTCTTTTCCTCTCCCTATTGGTCGAGCTATCTCTTTCAGATCCTCAGCTGCCCTTTACCCCGGGGATAAAGACAGCCCCGGATAAACTTCCTTATAAGGAGTAGAAGAGAAGGCTGGGAGTCACAACCCTAAGGGTAGGGGACTCAGTAATTCCTCCAATATCTGAAGTTAGGAATCCCACCCAACTCCCCTCCATTAAAGGAAGTAAGAAAAGCCGTTCCAGTTGCTATGGATCCTATGCAGCTATGGGACTGACGGCATATAGTCTTTGTCCGAGGGAGGGCGGGGGGTATTGTTTCTACTCTTCCGCTTCTTCTGCTATCCTTAGTTTATATGGCTCGTAAAAAGCTCCGTATGTAGCACGGGTTGGGCCACTCCTTTAGGGAATGGAATCATCCAAAGGCATTATGTTTATAAGGTATTCTAATCCGGTTTTGGTATCTAAACATAAGGGTAAACTTCCATTGGACAATTGAAAGTAAAGTTTTCCAATCAGTGCTATCAGGATTGTTGGCCGGTGTCTTCTGTCTCCTTGGATCCAACACTCTGTATGGGAATAAGTCAATAAGGAAGCGATAGGCAAAGGAAAGCACCGGAACTACCTTAAAAGAAGAGGTTGAGGACTTTCATGCCAGCTATCGTGGCTGCCCAACGGAATAGATAGAATAGCTTCCGTTCTAAAACCACCGAAATGTGCTATTCGCCTATCTTTTTCGGCAAAAGAAGCATAAAAAGCATTTAACGAGCCATAGGAACTAGAAGGAAGCTAGCCCGCTCCTGTCCCCTCTACTCTTCCGAGATATAAATAACCTCGTTGCCATCGGGATATGTTAAGCCATGTCTAACCGAGGATCAGACAGTTAGAAGGGGTTATCCTTCATCCCACTTCGCAAGGGTTTGTGTCGCGAAGTGAGGCTTGTTAAAGTGCGTATATCTGGATTTTTCTCATATAACGCAAGCTATGTTTAACTCTAGCAGCCTCATGAGCAAAGTCAGAGAGAGTCTCGTAATCCACTGACATTGAGGTATTCCGTCATAACTATGCTATTTACCAGGGTGGGTCATGCGAGGAGTTCTTTTGCTAGGCTCCAAGGGATCGGTTACTAATCTCCAGCTTCTCTTAGATGAGCTTGGGCTGCAGTATCCGGATTGAAAAAATATTACTCGTGGTTGGGTGAGCTCTAGCAGTCTGTAAAGCAAAGTCAGAGGTGGGAAGAGAAACCGGTTGCTACTTCTTCCGGGCTATATGCATAACCTCTTGAAAGGCGACGCGGGGCTTTCTTTTTCTGATCTTATATGCGCCGAGGCCCTAGCTTTATTTCTCCTCTCCCTAACGGTCGAGCATATTCTAACCTCTCCGTATAGTCGAGCTCTTTCAGACCTGGGGGGTGCCCTAGATCCAACACCGGAATTAGGAAACTTGTCTTGCTGCTCTGCCCGGTGATTTAGTTGGTGATGTTGCCTAGATCCCACTCCGGAAGTTAGGTATTTAGCTTCTTTCCTGTTCGGGTGCCTGCTAAGCTGTATAATAGGTATGAACTCTGTCTGCTAAGACCTATTAACTAGGGGAGTCTTCCTCTAAAACCGGAATTTTTGTAGTCTTTGTCCGGCGACTCTGGTGATTGACTTCCGGTGAGTTACTCAAGCGAGTTGGTATTAGGCGATTAGTCTTCTTTCTTCCAACACTGTTTTAGAAGAAGCTAAAGGTGTTGCTAACGCGGATATAGCGAGGGGTTAACCTACTTCTTAAACACCGGGAATAACAAACATAGCAACAGGACCTAGGGCGAAGGGAACTCTCTACTTTCTTCCTCCTATAACAAGAGGATGTGACCTCTTGTTCTTACGCTTACGTACTTATAGGCATCTCTTCTTCCTTACTTGCTTTACTAGCACAGGATGGGGCCTTTTCGCGAAAAAGAAGTGAACACTTTGCTGAGGTTTTTCTTCGTGTTTATTTATAAACTGAGGTTTGAGTGTTTCAGTAGCCCAAGTTCCAAAACCCACTGGAAAATTCTCTTTGTTAGCCGAAGCCATTAAAGGGATTCTTCCAGCTGTGTGCGCATTGCTTCTCTTACGATATTTCAGTTCGTGCGTGACTGCTTCAATACGATCTGCTTGTTGCTCAACTTGCGAAGCAAC
>CM066203.1:55434199-55436699 GCA_033675215.1 Rhodiola kirilowii | reverse complement strand
AACTCTCCACTTTAGAATATCTTTTTCGCTTTCCACACTTATACCTTCTTCTTGTAAAAGTTGGGTTATTATTTTAATGATCTCCTCCTGCTTTGCTTTATCAAAGCATTTTTGTATGGGCCGTTTAGGGACTTATCCGCCAAGAAGGAGATGCTCTATTTAGCGGAGGCAGGATTCGAACCTGCAATCTTCTGGGCATGAGCCAGACGAGTTTAACCAATTCTTCCACCCCGCATCTTTCAACCTGATTACGATCGTAGCCTTTCTCCTTTTCTTAGTAATAAGCTTTGCCCTAGCTTGCAGTTTTTCCATCATAAAAGAAAAATGGATCGAATTGGCAAAAACGAAGACTTTTTCTCAACTGGAGCTTTCCCAATGCCTTAGCCAATTAAGTTTAGGTACGGCTAGCTTAAGAGGAACTCACTTTGTTTGAAGCCCTAGCTTCTTTTGCCATTGACGATGACTCAAGGTGAGCCCTATTTTCGCAAAAATGATACACATTAATTTTCGTTAAAAAATTATACATATTTTTCGCATGAAAAGATGTTTTTCGCGAAGCTAAACCAATCAAAGGAACTCCTTCTTTCTTACATACAAGGGGTTAGCTAACGTAGCAGTCTTAATAAGCGATGTAATTTTACCTCTTTGCCTTACCACTTGGTGTGATACTCCAAATATAGGATGATGGGAAAGCCAGTATCCAGCCATCCATTTATAAAGAATCAAAAAAGAGGCGAAAAGAGCACAAAGCTTCAACAAGCTCTTTCTTTATTACTCTCTTTGATAACTCTTCTAACAAGCTAGCCTCGGATTAAGAGAAGCAGTCACAGGAAGGCCTAACACCAGACTAGCAGCTAGGTATTTCACTTCGGCTCCATCTTTTCCTCTGTCTTAGCCTCAGAACACTGACTCTGATTCTGATTCTGATCTTCTACCAACGCCTAATGCAGCTAAAAGTAGGGCTCGTAGTTCGATTTTTCCATTGGAAAGGATGTGGTTCAGGTCAGTTCTTTCATTCGAGTGGTATATTTCACCGGGTATTTCACCAGGGAAAGACAAAAATTAGACTATCCCTTTGTAGTGGGAAGTTCTTTCCTTTCCCGGGAATATGAATCCAAATATTGCTTTGTTGCTCGACCCATTTTGTTTAGCCAACGAGCGGAAGCGCACAACTAGATCATCCAATTTAGCACGAATTTAATAAGAAAGTCTGAGAAATCACCCCTTATCGAGCAAGGTAGGAGGGAACTGAAGCCGCCACTTTAATAGACTTTTTAAAGTCAAGCCACTTAAAGAAAGGTTCTGAAGACTCTGGCACCCCTTACTTCACCTCTTAATCTAAAGAGCCCCTTCTCCTTTGAAAAAGAATTTGGTGAGCTTTGAAGCTGTTGCTTGCCCCGTCCGTTTTACTCAAATAATATATCCACTTCTTTCACCAACCTATTTAGGAAGGGTGGCGGGATGTTGTTGACAGAGTGAGGTCTTTTCATTCGACAGGTATGCCCCGGAGATAGATACAATTACTCCCTTTAAGGGAAGTAGGGTTAGTGGCGTTCTAAGATGAGTTAGCAAGGTAAAAAATATATTCCCAAATGCCAATTAGCTTATAAGCTTGGAAAAAACTGTTTACCGATCAGATATCTTAGAAAGTGGCTAATCTCACCTAGGCGCATTGCCTCATCTTACCTCCTTCCTTCTCTTTACTAGGTCCCTCTACTTTAGTCTACTTTAGTATAGTTAGTAACTCAGCTTAGGACAAGAAATTCTTCGCCTTAGCTTGCCTTCAACAAGGAGAACTCCTTACCTTCACTCCTGTCCCCAACCCGTGGTGAATTCTTTGCCTCATCACTTCGTCGACCCATGCATCCTTCGCGAGCAGAAGGATCTTTAAGCCTCGCCTGTGGCAGCTTACGACCAAGAGCAAGAGCTCAAACAAAGCAAGGCTTTTCACCAGGGAATCCGAAGATGGATAAGGGCATTTATTCTCTTGACGAAGAACCCCTTACATTAGCAACCTCGTCCAAAGGAGGCCTGCCTCTGCTTGAGAGTCTTCAATAGCCTCGTAATAGAAGGACAGACTGATTGTGCGCATGTAAATGGCTAGAAGCCGCCTTGGAACCTGTTTCCGCTTCTTGATTGATGGGTTCTGGGCAGGCTAAGCCAGTCAACAACGTAAGTAAGTGATAGAGAATTTCCTAAGCGGATGGACTAGTTTAGACTCTGCTTAACTAGCTCTTATGGGTGAGGAGCGTCCGGGCGGATGTCACGAGCATAGGTCAGCATCTGTTTGCCTTTTCTCTGAATAGTCTAGCAAGTTTTATTAACAATATTGAAAAGTTGGTTTTTGTTCTTACTCTTGCAGCAGAGGAATGGTAGGGAAGTCTTTAACTAGAGGATGTGACCAGTTCTTCTTATTCGTATCCTATTCCTGTCTCTTATGCCTTATACTGGCACAGAGAAATTCTTATATTTTCGTCAGAGAGATCGTAAACAAAGTCAT
>CM066203.1:55401699-55429199 GCA_033675215.1 Rhodiola kirilowii | reverse complement strand
AACGATCCCTATAGCCACTGCTTGCCTAACATTGCTTGTCGTTTTCAACTCCCTCCTATAAGCGGCTTTCTCAAGATGGGTTTGAAGTCGATTAGTCTAGTTAAGCAACTTCTTTGAGAACTTTCAATAGGTCAAGTCCCACAGTTGATTCAATAGCTGTGTTCTCTTTATATCTATCAATGAGGGATTTCCGGACACCAAATGGATCAAAGAACTAATTCTTTTTGGTCTGACTCCCTGGTTCCCATCTTTTGTCCAGAGCTAAAACGAGTTAGAAAGCCGGTAGCAATAACCCCTTTTTCAACCGGTAACATGAATACAATCCATTTTGTGGGTATTTCAGAGGAGCCCAAAGGCTTTCTCTATGAAATCCTACGGTCATATCTTTATCCTAAGGGCTATAGAACTCTCTTTGGCAAGCATTAAGCCGTCGAACTACCGACTCTATAATAAGCTTCTACGTGCTATATTCTCTTCGCCTAACACATTCAACTACCTTTTCTTGCAACAAACAAGTCCGACTGCTGCTCTAATACAGTCTGTTTAGAGTCTCTTTTTATGCGGAGCGAACTCTTCTATCGTGTTGCATTTTCTCTGGTGGGCCCCCCCTTTCCATCGTACTGGAGCAATTCGAGAAGAACGATTAGGGTCATATTCTATCCTTTCTACAATGCCCATAGACGAAGTGCTTCGTTTCAGATCAATTCTTCGCTGCAATCGCTTCGATCCACCCCCTCGGTGAAAAAGAGTAATACGTCCTGAAGAATTCCTACCAACAGACTTCCCTGTACTCAAAGTGAATTGTCTAAGTGCTCTCCTTTCTCTCATTGTCTATCTCGCGTAATCATTCGATTCTCAATTCAAGCTAGCTCCTACTCCTCCTTCTCTTTTAGGATAGGATCGTCGTTGGTCCTTCGGTCATTGTATAGTGAGAAAGATGCATCACTGCACACTTTCTATAGTTGTCTTCGAAATCGGCTACATGCGATAGAGCTATGTGTACACCGCCGCATCGAGACTCTCTTTCGAAAGTTAGATCACCACCGGCTTGTTGAAGAGGGAAAGCTCACTCAACAATTAATTGCAGCTAGCGCGCTTGACTAATAAGATAGAAAGGGGCAAGCCAAACCCCACTCCTAACAAGTTGCTGAGTTCGGCTTTCGGGGCTACCTACTTTAGGGCTTATGTAATATATAAAGAAGAGCCCTCTTAGGGCCTTTTTGTTTAAGGGCTGCTCGCCTTTTGAATAGAAAGGAGTGGGAGAGCAGAGGTGATTTCGGTAAAGCGATGCATGAGCTGAGGCTCCCATGTCCCGCCGACCCTCTGAAAAGTCAGGTCGTAAAAGAGCTCATAGGGAGTCAGAAGCAAGCAGAGTCAAAGGCGGGGCAAACTCACATAAGCGGAGGGGGAGACACATTCATGAAAAGCGAGAAGACGTGCCGTAGGGGACTGACCAACTATGAATAGATCTTACTTACGGGTAAGATTAGGAACATCTATTAGTCCGTATCGTGGGTCTACTTGTTACAAAAGGCGAGCATCCACATTCCAAAACATTGACAGAGGTCCTCAGGCAGACATCGAAAAGGGGACGAAAAGAGTCTATTTAATTTACCTTTACAATATTCCGGAATGTATCATGGCTCTATCTATTCATTTTTTTTTCACAAAAAAAAGAGTTCTGCATCTCTCCGAGGCTGGGGAAGAGAGAGCGGGGAGCTACGAGCCCTCTCCTGTTGTTGTTCCCGGACCACCCATACCTTCTTTCCCCTTCGCCCGGTCCGGTGAGATCAGATTTCTCGAACGAAGTGAAGTGATAGGAAGAGAAGACGGCTGGCGGGAGATCTCTACTCATAAAACGCCCTTAACTAGTAAGGGGAAAACGAAAGTGCGCTCCTGCGCACCTGAAGAAAGGAGCTTTGGAAGCTTACCTTATTAATAGGGTTCCTCTTACTAATAAGAAGAAAGGGGCAAGCTAAAACCTACTCCTAACAAGTTGCTGGGTCGAAGTATTGCATTCTCCATCCGCCCGACAGCAGCAGAGGGGGTTCGATTCCCGTTATACGCGATGTGGCGAAAAAGACTGATTCAACGAGATATGCCTTGCCTGCATTAAGATTTAAAACTTGTCGTCTACTTTCAGGAAATGTTTGGAACAGAGAACTTACAATAATACAACGCCGCATTCTCCAAAGATTGAGAAACAAGAAGAGATCTATTAAGAGAAAGATTTATTCGAGAGAAAATCTTAACAGTTACATTCAATCACAAACTACACGAAAGTTGTCCCTTTTTCATGGAGATTTACCCATCACAGAGATGCACAGAAGAAGAAAACGATCATATATCCCTTTTCTACTCAATCTAGAAACAAGATCGGACGTTATTCCGGTTCGTCTCCATTTTCGTTCAACTATTTCTCAAGCAAGGCAGCCGATAAGTCATCGAAGGGTTTGTGTGAATAATAGAATAGTAAACATTATTCATTTTAAAGTGTCCCACGGTGATATAATATCTTTTCAAGAAAATGATGCGAGAACCCGCGGTGAAGAAATAAGGAGATCTTTCTATATCGAAATATCAGTTGAAAAATTCATAGGAAAATTTCTGGATCGCCCGGTCAGAATGTGGAGAAGAACCAAAACAGAATGGTTCCGAAAACTCAAAAAAAAGAAAGAATTCAATCAACCTGTCATCTCAACAAGCGAACTGCTTTCTCTGTTCTTACGCGATTTCAGACACTAAAGGCAGGATTTGAACCCAATTGATTAATCCCGTATGAGCGAGATGATCATGACTCTGCCCCGCTGCAATGAAGCTAGGCTTCTTTTTCCAACTAAAATCATGATATCTGTCACCGAAGAAAGCTCACTTCCTGTGTGCCCGGACTCCCCTACTTCAATCTCTTTGCCCCGGACATACTTCCAAAGGCAGCTAGAGCTCCATTAGCGTGAATAGTCCCTATCTGCTCTAAAAGTCAAAGGATGAGGAAAAAACCTTCCCTTTCCCCTCACTCTTAAGTCTAAGAAGATCAAAGCCCAATGCTGCTTACCTACCCGTGATCAGAAGTCTACGGCAGGATTCCCCTTTTCGTCTAGGTCAGCTAACGATTATACCTGCTGAACCCTCAACGGCGATTCAAGGCCTAATTTTAAACTTCCATATCTCTTAGGAGAAGAAAGGGAGGGTGCAGACGAAAGCCAGAAATTCTATTAGTTAGAGGGCAGAGAAAATCTAAGATTAGGGGAAGGCAGAATCTTTGATGGAAGCTAGCCGTGGATAAAAAATTTATATAGTGAGGACTCATACTTAGTTTCGCGGGTCCGAAGGTCTTATCATACATCGGGGCCAACAACTCTAAAGTGGGCCTCCAAGAGAGGGCAGTGATATCTCGGGGTCAAAGGAAGTTCCGGACCCCAGCATAGGATTTCCTGCAACCTGTTGTTCTGTCTTCTGTAGTCATAGGAGCGAGTGATTCCTTCCCTGCTACACCAACACCTTCTTTGCCCTAGGCGGCAGCTCTAATAATCTGTCCTTGCTTTCGGCATCCCGTAGCATCAAAGGCCTAGTAAAAGAGTCACGAAGCTTTCCTTTCTTATTTATTTTTTATCCGGACTAGCGAATGATTACTCAGAGGTATGCCCTCTATTCAAACTACTCGTATTATTACGAGGCATATGGCTAACTAGTAAACTAATCCCTGTTTGCCCGCTCCACCATACGAGCATGAAGAAAGGGATATCGACGCATACAGAGGCGAAGCCGAAGAGTTAGTTCGAGAGGTTACTGCGGACGATCAATAATAGAATGGGACTGGCTTAGCAGCAACGACTCTCTATTATAGCCCATAGGCAGGATATCCTGTCCGGGACATATAACCCAAGTGCTACGCCAAAGCAACTAGTTAATAAGGAAGGGGCGAAGTAGCTCCGCAGTCAAAAAAGTTAAGTAAGTAGGCTCGCCCAAAGGAAGTTCCGTAGTGAGTCAAGTAATAACACTAAATGAATCTATAATAATTTTCAATAACATAAGTGACCATAAAAAAAAATGGAATCCAAGAAGTCAACCACGGCACGGGCAGAAGAAATGGACAAAATTGGATTTGTGGACTCGCCTCAGGATGGAGAGGAAGCTACTGTGGAAGAAGGCAGTTGTTGAGCAAGTGACATTGGTTGAAGTTCAATATGAATATGCATCATCAACTGGAGAAGAAAGATGAAGATTCCGCTGAAGATGTCGAAGATTTATACTATTAAAGGCAGGATGGAGGGGCAAGAAGTTTCAAGCTTGAAGGCAAGTGCCGTTATCCCGCCTTCATCAAGTCTTATTGCACTAGCATTCGATGCATCAACTATGGCTGTTCCCTCCTCCAATACCGCTTATTCATCTGCACCTTCTATGGAATTTTGTTCAAAACAAGTTTACCTTTCCTTTCTCTTGCTTAGGAGAGCTCCGTCACTCCTTAACAGGAAGGGCGGGTTATAATGAAAAAGAAATAGCTTGCAAACAGCAGCTTTCTATTCTATGTGCGCATTGTCTTCTTCATTCTAAAGTGCTGACTTGATCCTGGCCAAGTGCGGCAGATACGTAGGCAAACTTGAAAAGAGCCTCAGTCGGCAAATCCCTGGCCCTTTTCTTTCTTTTTTCCGCTCGACCGATTCTTCTCTTCATGTATGTGGGCTTACTTGATATTAAAGTGTCAAGGCGGTCGAAGAAGGCAAAAAGTTGAAGCAACGGTTGCTTTGGTCATTCGACTCCTTGCCTTGCAGCCAGTCCGTGCTTGCTGTCATGCTGGCAAAAACAGGGGTTTCGGCCGGTCTTACCTACTATTGGATTTGAACCAATGACTCTCGCCGTATGAAAGCGATACTCTAACCGCTGAGTCAAGTAGGTCAAGCTGAGTCAAGTCAGAGAAAATCCCTATAAGAGAAGCCGCGTAACCAGAGTTCCTCTTACTATACAAGGGGAGTGGAGCGCTAAGAAAGAGAAAGCGTTATCACTATACGAAATGAAGCAGCGGCTAGCACGCTAAGATCAACCACTTATGCAGGGTCTATTTATATATTGGGACTCAATATGTCCCAATATAGCTAAAGAAAGGCTAAATTCTGATTCGACAACATATGAATATCCAACTGATGAATCAGCCGCTGAATCAAGAGGATAAGAATAATCCGCATCTAAATAAAGATACGAAGAAAGAGAATCTAGGGCTGCAACTGGTCCTGGAGAAGAAGCTCTACCGCGAAAAGAGCATATAAAGTCAAAATATTCCTATAAAAAGAAATGAAACAAGGACTCTTTAACCCCATCGATCGATCGGGCCGGATACTCAACCGCCCCTAAACGACCCATAGTGTTTTGAAAGTGTCTGAGGGAGATAGGCACTTCGCGTGTTAGGCGCTTTTTCCCTATTTTGACTCGCTACAAGTATCAGGAAAGATCTCATTCATTCCTATAAATGCTAGCACTGCTAGAGCTCATGAACTCATAAGTTAGAGCTTTCCAGAGGGTCTATTTCATTAAGTAATAAGAGAAAGAAAAATTCCTAGCTAACCTAACCCGCTCTTTTACCTCTAAGCTCCGGCACCCATTAATTTAGCACCTTAAAACATCTTTTAAGAATAAGAAAAAACAAGCTTTTTTATTCTTTATTATTCTTTCCTCTTTCAATTCTTCCCTTTCCTTGTAGCTGGGAGCTCGGGCGGGTGCTTGACCCGAGTGAGTAGCGGCAAGAGAAGACCTCTTATTCGGTTCTAGTAATGTAATGAAGCAGTGAAGCACGACCAGCGGTATCATAAATGAAGCAAGCATAGCACAGCTGGAAGACGCCCTAGAGTCAGCTTCGGCTAACAAAGGGGAATTGGCATAAGAATGCGAGGAAGTTCTCTACTCCGGTTAAAAGAAAGCGTCCATCCTTCTCCCACTTATTATAGAGGGCATCCAGAGGGCTCTTTTCTATTAGATAGAAGTATAACACCCGATTCCCCGACTCGAGTTATTCCACCAGACAACAGCGGTTTCAGTTTCCACGCCTTTTAGAGAACACTCTTATGAAAGACCGTACAAATGGGGGTGATTCATACATATCTTGCCGCATTCAAGTCAGATAGAGCTTTTGGTAAGATCCAGAATGGACTCCGTGACGTGATTAAGGATCCTTTTAGGCGAAAGCGAAAATTAAGTTATGAAGCCAGTAATTTCGATTAACATTCTTGATCTTGGAGTATAACTCCGGGTTTACATTTCTAATCAACTAGTGGTTTTTGCCAGTAACTCACAGAAGTAAGCGCTGCTCCTTATTTAAGATGGAATAAGATGGAAAGAACTCATAGCAAAGGAGATTCGATCGTTACGTTACAGAATTGATACCTGGGTCGGGTGCGAGGTTTAACTCGTTCTTTTTTTTTTAGAAGAAAGGATGATAGGACAAGGACGAGTAGTCATTAGGGGCTGGCTTACATCGAGAATATTGACTTCAAGGAGTGGAAAAGCGCGAGAGAAAGGGGAAAGGCCAAATCTTTAACTGCTGGTGGGAGGTGATCTTGCTGCTCGACTATCGGGAGATGGGGTTACTCCTCCACTAAGTAGAACTAGTAGGGAGCTGGTTCCACCAAGCCATTTCATTAGGACAGCACTTGCTTAGTGTTTGTTTTTCTAGCTTGATTTCGAAGCATGGTTTAGAAAGGTCAGCTGAAAGAGGATATATATCTTTATTATAGACTATTCCTTTGTGGCTGGCCCCAGTGCTTAACGTCAGGTTGCCTCCACATATGAAAAGTCAGCCAGCTGTATTAGCTCATCAACTCGCCTTAGCCTTAGCGCACCCTCACTATATAGGTCCGGACTTGCGTACGGTATCACTTGTCTAACAGCTACCAAAAGCGCGGAAGCTTCAAGACGGCCTTATTGTCTCCTTTAAAAAGGGAAAATCAGAGAGGTATCACTCCTCGGGCAGTCGTTAACCGTTGCGCCTTCCCTTCCGCTTACACCATTTCTTTGTGAATGCTCCGCTTTGCTCTTTGGCGCGCTACTTCCGCTAGCAACCAGCTTCGGATTCTCCTTAAGGCATCGTGTTGAGTAGGGATTTGAATAGAAACTCTATTTTGGGGCTCAATGTTGCTTGCTGGGCTCTACTCCTCTCCCCGGGCTCGCTTAAATTTTTAACAGGTTTGGAACCCAGAAAAAAATCCGATCTAACATCTGAATCTTTAAAAGCTATGGATATTCAGTTGTTCAATCTGCGGGTGCTTTGAAAAGCTTTATTCCCGTGTAGACATGATTTGACGAAGGGATCGATATTCGGAAGAACCGGAATAAACAGAATCCACAGAGTCGACTGATGCATCTATACGTAATGGACTTGTTATTCCCCCGTTAGAGTAGAAGACTGAGAGGCCTAAAAAAAGGGCCTGATCAACCAAAGACTAAGGAAGAGGCGGTAGATCGAAGGAAGGACCATAGGAGAGCTTCAATCGAAAAAAGCTCTCGTTTTATGCCAATACCAATACGGGATTTGGGGCTTAGTTATCTTTCTTCCAACAAACAAGTGAGTCGTAGGGCACGGCGGATTCTCTGTATTCTCGTCCGAATAGCGTATTCTTGCAAACGTCGGTAAGCAGCTCCGGTATCGGCGGCATTCACAGCGTATTTTTTCTCTGCATCTACGAATCGATAAATGAGTGGCTTAAAAGCTCCTTTAAGTCATTGAATTTCCCTTCATTTTCACGAGATTAGTATCCCTTTGGTTGGGGATTCCACTAAAAAAACCAGGGGCGTAGGGTACCTCCCGGCCAAAGCAGAAAACAAATCCAATACAAATACTGAACAAGAAGCAGCCTACCAACCAGCTAATGAACTCCTTCGTATCAAAGCAAAATGGGCCTTCTACACAGGGACTCAGTCTTGCTTCCATCGCCTTAGCCTTTGCTATGCCTCGTCTTCCCTTCTTCGGGAAAGGCACCTAAGAGCAGATTCTTGTCATGTGCAGCAGCATAGTCTTGGGTTTAGTCTAAAAATCCATTCACATCGATAGGGGGCAGTGAACCACTAATAAGCATTTCCGGGCCTATCAGACTGTAGCTTTCCCTTTCCGTGCGAATGGGGGATAAAAAGTCTTCATCGACACCTGACATCTTTCTTTTTTTTTTTTTCAGCTCTCTTTTTTATGTCACTTCCAGTGAAGAAAGGGTTGGGTATGTGCCACTCATACCATCAGCAGATGGATTTCCCATAATACAGCTATGATCGGGCAATAGCGTAGATACAGTAGAGTTCGCGCTTCTTTAATTCGAGAGTTCGATAGTCGGAACTCTTGGCCTCTGCTCTGAGTCCATATTTTTTTAGGTCTAACTCCATAAATTGTGTAAGTGAAGGCAGATCAAGCGCTTTTACTTTGTCCCCCGGGATCCACCACAGGTTGGGTTTGAGAGCCGTGTGATGAGTGACCTTATTGCACGGTTCGGAGAGCACTTTTAGTCTGCGCTGGTGAATAGAAGCCCCCCTATCAAGCAAGAAAGAAGCGGCTCTTACCACGGCGGAGTCACCATTTAATCTATTGTAAAATTATGGTAAATCAGTGTATCAAGATGTCAATCTGAGATCTTATTTAGGTTCGATACGTCCACCTACGGGACTCACCTTTGGCTTTCGTCTCGGTAGGTTTATTATTCTACATTTTCCCAAAAGAACATTCATTCATTTCTTTCTTCCCCGTCGACCACGACGACTGAAACGACGCGAAAAATCAAGACCCGGAAAGGAGAAGGGCCGGTGGCGGGCATTTGGGAAAGTCGGGCCGATCGGGTGTCTTCATTCAAGCGGCGGTAGAGAAGAAGAACGAAACGAAGTGCGAGGCCGGGGGGCAGGGAAAAGAGTCGAGTCGATCAGGCTCGACGACCGGGAGAAGCAAAACGAAATCCGGATTTGGAAAAAAAAGAAGCAACGCTATGGATACCATGACCGATCACCATCGATAAAGAAGAATCTTTCTAAATCACTTTGGGTTAGCGGGGCCCTCAAGCATCCGAAAAACGCTGGGGTTGTAAATGACATAGCGTTTCTGATAGAAAATGACGACTCCCTCAGAAAAACGAAGTTATTCAAGTTCTTTTTCCCAAAGAAGTCCCGCTCCGACGGACCGACGAGTCATCTACTTAAAAGGACCCTCCCTGCAGTGCGCCCCTCCTTGAATTATTTGGTCATGCAATACTTATTGAATACAAAGAAAAAATGGAATTTCGACCCCGCCAGAGTTCTCAATCATTTCGTGGCACCGGGCGTGGCTGAACCATCTACGATGGGGGGAGCGAATGCACAGGTAAGAAGCTTAGATAAGAGAATACGTTCTCGCATCGCTTTTTTTGTAGAAAGCTCGACCAGCTATAAAAAGTGTTTGGCCGAAGCCAAAAAGAGGTTGACCCACTTCATTCGCTTGGCGAATGATCTTAGCTTCGCAGGAACAACAAAAACCACCATCTCGCTCTTTCCTTTCTTCGGTGCTACCTTTTTCTTTCTAAGGGATGGGGTTGGGGTGTATAATAACCTTTTTTTTGAGGATGTCCGGGAACAACTCCTAGGTAATTTAAGGAAAAAATGTTGGAACCTCATGGGTAAGGATAAGGTAATGGAATTGATAGAAAAATTCATAGACCTAGGTGGGATAGGAGAATTTTTAAAGGGAATAGAGATGATGATAGAGATCATACTGAGAAACAAAAGAATTCCGTACGGGTACAACTCTTATTTGAACGAAGTGAAAAAAATGCGATCTTTGTTGTCTAATAGAACAAACACTAATACCTTAATTCAGTCGGTCAAGATAAAATCTGTTTATCAAAGTGCTTCTCCGATTGCTCAAGACATCTCTTTTCAACCGAGGAACAAAACAAGATCATTTCGTTCCATTTTTAGTAAAATAGTGAAGGATATTCCATTAGTAATGAAAAAAGGGGTGGAGGGGATCCGTATATGTTGTTCAGGTCGATCAAAAGGTGCAGAAATAGCTAGAACTGAATGCGGAAAGTATGGAAAAACATCTCGTAATGTATTTAACCAGAAAATTGATTATGCTCCTGCGGAAGTATCTACTCGTTACGGAATCTCAGGTGTCAAAGTGTGGATTTCTTATAGTAAAAAAAGAAAGGGGCGTGCTATATCCGAAACGTACGAAATATAGTAAATATCGTAAAGGCAGATGTAGTAGGGGTTGCAAACCGGACGGTACACAACTTGGTTTTGGAAGATATGGCACTAAAAGTTGTAGAGCTGGTCGTCTTTCATATCGAGCCATTGAAGCAGCGCGTCGGGCTATAATCGGACAATTCCATCGTGCTATGAGCGGACAATTCCGAAGAAATGGTAAGATATGGGTAAGAGTTCTCGCGGATCTCCCTATTACCGGAAAACCTACAGAAGTAAGAATGGGAAGAGGAAAAGGAAACCCTACGGGTTGGATTGCTCGTGTGTCCACGGGACAAATCCCATTTGAAATGGATGGTGTGAGTTTGTCAAATGCTCGACAAGCCGCTACATTAGCGGCGCATAAACCATGTTCGTCAACCAAGTTTGTTCAGTGGTCGTAACGTAATTGCTTAGTGGGGATAAAGCGGGCCGGGATTCAAAGTAGGGCATTTTCTCTCTGTCTTTTTCTTTTTTTTTTCATATACTTTTTTTACGCATTAAGGACGTACGTCCCCATCCTAAAAAAAATTTTCACGTGGAATAAAGAGATGAAGTTTGGTATCCGATTCTAATATAGTTGGAAGGGGGTCGAAATTCAACCTATTGTGGAAGGCTATAAAAAGCCCCCTATACCTCCTAAACCTGAAACTAAGTAGTTTGAAGCAAAACTTAGATTTGTATGAGGTGAGGGAGTACCTCCAGAAAAAGATGTAGGCCTCAGCAAAGGAAGAACTACATTGGGCTTGATCTCAGTTAAGCTGAACAAGATTATGTAGGCAAGCTCTTTAAGTGGGACCCCGGCCCTGCAGGTGTATAAGCATCAAGTGAAGATGAAGTAAGCATGGCTTTGTTTGCGTACCTCTATATGGATAAAGGAGGTTTTCTATTAAATCGATGTCTACGCTTCCCACTTTGAGCGCGAACCCCCACGTGCGATTCTACCTCCGGACCTATCTTAGAGTCGTCTAGAGGCTGAGATTGGTGTTCGACTCCCTTTGAGTAAGAACTTAGGACACGGCTTGTTGACCGGTAGGGCATTGATCATAAGTATTGGTTTTGACGATTCCTAACTTACATGGAAGAATGCCCGAGATGTCGACAACCCCGGCCTCTGAGAGAAAGGATTGAAATGAAGAATTTGCTCCGACATCGGTAACGAATCTTCCCGGGGTCTGTGCCGGCTTTTGAGTTCCTGGTCGATGGTCAACCTAAAGCGGGTCAACCTTTCTTTCTTTAGAGCGATAGATGCTAGGTTTCAGCTTTCTTCTCTCCAGAGGGATATATATTAATAATTAGATTAACGACCCCGCTTTCCTTCGAAGTCGACATGCCTTTTGACTTGCTTTATGCCGAATGCCGAGTTTATACTATGCTTTTCCCTATTGATAGGTGACGCTGTAGAGAGCTCTAAGCAGGTTGTTGGAGAAAGAGGCCATTATGAAAAAGAGGGCCACGCTCGCATTGGTTCTATGGGCTAAAGGAAGAGTAACCACATAACTAGTGGCAAACTAACCATTTCTCTATATCAACTTATTTGAAGAAACTTAGCGCTTCTTATCTTACTTAGGATACCTGTTCTTACTTAGGAGGGAAGTATTGGCTTGAGGCGTTCCTGTAGCTGTCTGATTCCAAGTATGAGTCTTCCACCGCGCAGTTTTCTCATCTATATGGGAGATCCATTGGAGAAGTCGATTGAATTGACTTTGTAATCTGCTTTCTTTTTAATGAATCTTCCATCTTTGCCCGGCTTTATATTTATAGATTAGTGGCCAGAAGTCGGATAAAAGCATTAGGTTTAGGAGCGGCGAATGGGCTCGAATCCCATATCTGCTAAAGTGTGATGGTAGTCGTCTTTGATCGAGATCGATATTAAAATTTGGTAACTCAGATGGAAAGCTAGCCCGATCTAATAAGCGATCTAAAAGAGGTTAGAGGAATAGTTCAACTCAGACGAGAAAGCGGCCTTCCTCTATAAAGATGGATTCCTGTAATCGGCGGCATAGAGCAGGAAGTCTCAATAGCAGAAGAAGTCAGCTGAGCAAGTGGGAGCCATAACCGGAACTGGAATGAATTCAAGATCCCGGACCTAAAGAAAGAAGAATGACTCGTTTCCCTCCTTCGCTGAACATCATCCGAAAGGCGCTTATTGACATCCGTGTCCGTTTCGGGAACTATTCCAACAGCTACGGACGACTAATAAGATCAGAAAGATCAGGAGACTCGCCCGCTACTATAATAAAATAATGGCTCAAAGTTCTGTAGGATAAAAAAACGCAAGAAAGCTCACTTCAACAATCTCTTTCCTATTTCGTTGCTATGATAGGTATTCTGTCTTGGAATGCGAGAGATAAGCCACTGAAGCCCCTCCTTAAACTCCATTTTCATAGGTGGGAGCTCTCACTAAGGTGATACGTCTTGAATTCCCCTTTGGCCGGAGGAAGATCAAATGACTCTCTTTCGAGTGAAGCTCTTTCCCCGGGTTTATTTAAGAATGGGCCCTTCCTATAACCTAGGGATATGTCTTCCCGGAGCTGACCCACTAAGCAAAGTTAGAGGCTGAACCTCTTTGTCACCGCTTTCCTCAGCTTCCGGCTAATAGGGATGTCGTAACCCGTTAGCCATGGCTCACATAGCTAGTCTGGCCTAAGGTAGCTCCCTTATAAGACTGGAATAGCTTTTAAGATAGGAATCTGACAGAGATTCATCGAAAAATGACATGTTCATGTAGCACTGTCCTCGCGAAGAGGCCATGTTTAGTAGGCTAAAACGCCAGCTAGCTCACCTCTTGGTTGGTAGATAAGACCTTATGAGACCTAATCTTAGTTTTCCTCTAATAACATCGACAAGTAGACACTTGCCCTGGCACCCGCCTCATGAGCAAGAGGAAGAACATCCACAACCGGAACAACTTTATCTGATCTGGAGTCCTCTTGAAGAGACCTACTTTCTAGCGTGAAAACCTCGTTTCGATGCTCTATCAGAATAGTATTTATGATTCCACCTCAACTTAGATTATTAGAGTCTAGTAATAAGATCGATGAAGAGGGAAGCCCGCCCTATTGAGAGAGTCTTCCTCAGCTTGCAGCTAGGCTCTCCACTCCGGCATAGCAGCCTTTTTGCTTGCTTCTTCCTAGACTGGATAAGAGCTTACGGGAGCAGTTAAGCGTCTAAATCACTCATTCGATTTGAGGGACCCGGAACTCACGTTTTCTAAATAGTTGGCCTTTGAATGTCCACCCCGCTGGGACTCCGATACCTGCCTCCCTGACAACATAGCTTTGCTAGCCCATACGGCCGACTTTATAGCACGAAATCTCTTGTTTGCCGCCCCCTTAGGAAAATCATACAGCAAGGTCCTCGAACTCGCGATTTCCTTTTAACTACTTTTGTCAAATAGAACCTCTTAAAGTGGTTATGCCTTATATTCCTTTCTTCCTTTGCCCAGTCGATTGACTTTCTTTCACAAGTAGGTCTGACTCTCTTCTGAGTTAGCTCTTCTTTTGACTTAGAGTTGTTACAGAAGTGGATCGATTCGATCAAGTGGATAGATTAGATCCTTTCAAGGGAGTCTATGTCAAGTGAACGACTAAAAAGGAATCAAAGAAGCGGAGCTTTTGAGTAAAGAATGGGTCACTCGTGAAAGAGATGGATCAACGTCTGGCCATTTTATTAAGCCTTGGCCCGGCCTTAGCTTATGAGTTAACCTTTTCTTAAAAAGTACTTGTTTGAGCTCTTGATAGGAAAGGACAGAGTAGCCTTAGCTCTTAGCTACCTTATAAAGGTAAGACTTTAAATTGCATATAGGACACCTAAAAAGGAAATTCCTTTGAAAGTAAGTCAGAATGGAAGATTCATATGGAATTTCTATTACATTTCCTGTGCCTGAACGAAAGTCATTAGTTAACATGAGGGTGCCGCATCCAATGCATGAAATTCCGCCTTATAATAAGTGGGAGATTCCGGGGGGGTTGTTGAGTCCCAGGCGTCCGAGGGAGTTTCGTCCAGTTGTAGCGGGTTAGTATCGGCCTAAGAGACCGTTGGGGGAGAGAATCTCCTGTTCGGCTTATGGAACAAAGAGAAGTGAACTGATTCAAATAAGCGAATGATGCCCGGGAAAAGAGGTGAAAGTCGGGTTTCAGAGGCTAAGGGCCTAGGGAATTGGATATACAAAGCTCTCTCGCGCTATCCTACGCAGACTTTAATAGGAAATTAATAGACAAAATTCGGCTTGCACTTGGGAAGAGGTTGGATCAGTAGTTCACTTAGAACTATAAAGGCTAAAACCCCCTTGTTGAAGAGGAAGAGAAACCGGATATTGCTCTTTTAGCTGGGCTGCCTTCGAAAAATTGTGCGCTTGTGACGAGAAAACAAGACTCGCCCATACTATTTAGAAGTAGAAGTGGAATTCCGTTTTCTTTACTTACATGACTTAACAAACTTTCTTCCTCCAACGGATAAAGAAGGAACTACTTAACTTATCCTAAGAAAGAGGATCAGACGAATCCGGCCTTGTCGATCCTATTAAAGACTCCGGCGTACGAGCTAGTTCACAGCTTTGATCGTTTAGCAATGGCGAAAGCTACTTTAGCCCGGTTTCGTGCTTTTCCGCTACGCTTGATTGAAATGTAGAAGATGATTAGTTGGAATTCGGGAATTGGGCTCAGCATTTGGGATTTAAGAATAGTTGACTCCGATTCTTCTGGTCCCGGCAAGCCTTGCATTTGAATTCCTGTTGCTATGAGCTCCCGATTGGGGGGTTGGGACTAAATCAACTGCCAAGCATAGCACTTTTCTAATGCGGCGTAGCTGGATATGATCCTTCTTCTTTAAAAAAACCTGGTGCCAGCGGTAAAGGGGGTTGAGCGTCTTGATTCGGCCAAAGACTTAGGCCTCTTCGAGGCGCCTTCGATCAGTCAACATAAGAGTAAACTGGGGTTATTGCCTCTGCTCTTGAAACGAAGTCTGCTACTAATACCTAGAACTAGTCCTAAGTTAGGAGCTTCAGATCAAAGTGCTGCAGGAAATGCAGAAGTAAATTATTTTCCAATTGGAAATATGTTAGAATTCGCTAACTCAGATTCGCTACCTAGCCCTCTTGGCTTTGACATTGTCAGACTCTTTCTTTGCTGCATCATCCCCTGGAGTGGGACCTTTTTTTATTAAGAGACTCTGGCAGGAACCCTGCTCGTTTCAACATTGGAATTTAGAATTTGTCATCTTATTTAAGTGGATCCCCCAGCGGGCTATATTTATACTATACGTAAAAGACCTCATGCGCGAGTAGAAGGCTTGAAGACCTCTTCTCTTATCTAACATCTTAAGGGAATACTCTTTTCATTTCATTTTTAGAAGAAAAGGATCTCTAAGACAGAGACTTTCTCTCCCACCAGTCAGGACGGGTCATGGTAAAAATAAATGATATCTGTAAAGTTATACTCGCTACTAAAGAAAGAAGGTCGAAGCGAAGGAGTCACAAACCTTCAACTCATTGAGGAAAATCTTATCTTTCGATACTATTTGCTCTTGACGTAGTGGCGACCATTTTTCTAAGACTAAGGACCGATAGACGAGACGAATGCGCCCCGTGATGTGATTAAGAGATACTTCTCTTTTTATCTAACAGATTTTTTTAACTTACTTAGTCTGGAAACTAAGCGCTTCAACCGATGTCTTCACACTCCATCCCCGGAGACCTTCTTTCGTCTACCCTTTCCTAGGACCCCCTCTCAGGTCGATCTGGTTCACTCGTTGCATCAGACCTTCCCTCAACAGAAAAAAATCTTCAAATAGCTGATGCCGGGTAAGAATTTCAACCAGCTCATCTTATACCTACCGACCGAGTTTGGGGGAGCTCCGACTTCTCCTTTTCTAGTGCGGAGCTCATATTCTTTCATTTCTCAATTTCAATAGTTCGGTCCCTTTCCGCTTAATTGCCTTTCTCAACTCAACTCTCGTGGCACTGACCGTAACATCAAGATCTGAAACTCGAATAAGGTTATACTCTTTTAGTTTGCGGTCTTGCCTCGGCATCTGTCTTGTCCGTCTGAATGATGTCCCAATGGAATGGTTTGCTCTGCCTAAGGTCGAGTTACTTTCTCTTGTTTTGACTTGAACGCACGTGACTCACTTGCCCGAAAGAGTGCTTGAACATAACTAAGATTCTCTCATAACGAGGGGGTTAGCCTATGAATACAATTAGCAAGGGGGAAGGAGGATCTCCACTCATTTCATTCATTCAGTGCCTGCGGTGAGGCGCGACCCACAACAAACGAAGGGGGAAAGGAAAGCTTGCTTGCTGTAGCCCTATTTTTGTAGACTAGACTTGGTAAGCCTAAGCTATTTAAGTAGGCTCTCGAGAAGGGCAGGCTCGCTGCTTCGCCAGAAGCGACGAAGGGGGGCTGGGGAAGGGGAGAGTGGCCGAGTGGTCAAAAGCGACAGACTGTAAATCTGTTGAAGTTTTTCTACGTAGGTTCGAATCCTGCCTCTCCCACTTGTTTGTTGTAGACTTCAGAGAAGAGAAAGGAGGCATTCGTCAGCGTAGGAAGGCCAACTGAGCCAAGCTCTTTCTTTTTTTTGCCGTGAAGTGCAATTGTATCGTATGTTAGTTAGAGAGGTTGGCGAACTACTACGATCTATAGATTCCCCATCTATATCCAATCCCAACGAGAATAGAAGCGAGTTGCTTCCGGCTTGGCTTGTAGTCGTAGTCTTTTAGCTTATGTAGTGGTCAGCCTTCCCACATGCACGCGCCCGCCAGAATGCCTCCTTGGTTCGGGACGAAGCCAATACATACGATAGGCGAAGGAAAGCCCCCCAATAGCGCCTGGGGAAGGCAAGTTTGATCGAGGATTGGAGAGGAGAGGTGGAAGAAAAGGCTCGGGATGGATTTAGGAGTCTTTGTGCGAGCCGTATGCGGTGAGAGTCGCACGTACGGTAACGAGGGGGGTTCGCGTCTATACGTGTAGTGTGGTGGTTGGGCCTACCCACCCTATTTGTTCCATGATCTATGGGTCTACTGGAGCTACCCACTTCGATCAATTAGCCAAGATTTTGACCGGATACGAAATCACTGGTGCTCGATCTAGTGGTATTTTTATGGGGATTCTATTTATCGCTGTAGGATTCCTATTCAAGATCACTGCGGTTCCTTTTCGGGCGGCTGTAGGACGGACGGCCGCCTATAGGTGGTAGGGTAGGGTGGGTGGTACCGCTCTGCGGCCAATCTTCCCCTCTAACGCGGGCCGGGCTTAGAGCGCGTGAAACTCATCACTACCTTGTAAGGGCGTTGAGACCATAGCATGTTAAACGAGAGCGCCGCTTTCTCTGTAGTGTTGTCACACAGCTGCCCGCCTAGAAGAGCTACTCGCTCTGTAGTGTTGTCACACAAGATAAGCACGCCGCCCGCCTGCTGGCCGGGCGAATCGAAGTTATCTTCCGGTCAACTGTCCACCCAGTCAAGTGCAAAAACACAGTAGAATCACGCAACGCACGCTGCTGGTGTGCTTCCTGCCCGCGAGGAAAGAAGAGCGACAAGGTTCAGTTCAGATTTTACTGTTTGCAGCATGGGAGCGGATTACCCAACCCAATAAATCCCTGGGAACAATGAAAAAAAAAGATATCTCGGTAACGAAAACTATAGGGGGCTGTATTGGCGAGATCCAACGGTGAACAGCTGCCCAAAAGAAAAACCGCCTGGAAGTCCGAGGACCTTTAGTACCGTACCCTACCCCCGAACCAGCTGCCTTCGCGCCAAGCAAGACCGCCCTTGTCCCTTTCCTTTCTCCATTCCGCCTCCTTCCTTCTTTGCTTTGTTCCAAATAGAGTCTAAGGCAAAGCTAAAGTGGTTCGTATGCCTACTTTACCTACGAAAGGGAACGCACTTTGTTTCGTTTCCGGGTTTATGGATTGGATTCCGTCAGTGTCACGACATAATCAAAAGGAAGGGAAGGAGTGAGGCTTTGGTTACCGGCGAACGCTTCCAAAGGCGACCCTCTCCTCGTTCCACCCGCAGGCCTATTGGGATAGCAGCCTTCGGGCTTTGCCTGCCCTTTTAATATAGAATTCCGGCTCGGCCCGGGAAAGCGCTGGCAACAACAGAAAGGAAGGGGTCCATGTAGCTGCTGCGCCCGCCCCCTTCTTAGTAAATGGGGCAGCAGGTTCGGCATCTACTACAAAATAAAAGAGAGAATCCACTTCAGATAACCACGCCTCTGCTAGGCAGCGTGTGGAATGGCCGAGAGCGGACCTTTTTGGATATATAATCCAAGTCGAGAGTGGAGTTACGGGAACAGACAGCCGTATGATGGAAAACTACTTTCACGTTCGGTTCAGAGAGAACTTTTTTCGTTGAGAATTCCTCGTTCCCTTTCGTGTGAATTCCCCAGCGGCGAATTTGAAACTTTTTTGGCCCTATCTATTCCATCTCTCGAGCCCCGAAGAAACCCCCCCTTCGGACTCCATATCTCTTTTGACTCTATATATGTGGGCACCTGATATCTATGAGGGTTCACCCACCCCGGTTACAGCATTCCTTTCTATTGCGCCTAAAATTTCTATTTCTGCTAATATTTCACGTGTTTCTATTTATGGTTCCTATGGAGCTACATTGCAACAAATCTTCTTTTTCTGCAGCATTGCTTCTATGATCTTAGGAGCACTGGCCGCCATGGCCCAAACGAAAGTAAAAAGACCTCTAGCTCATAGTTCAATTGGACATGTAGGTTATATTCGTACTGGTTTATCATGTGGAACCATAGAAGGAATTCAATCACTACTAATTGGTATCTTTATTTATGCATCAATGACGATAGATGCATTCGCCATAGTTTCAGCATTACGGCAAACCCGTGTCAAATATATAGCGGATTTGGGCGCTCTAGCCAAAACGAATCCTATTTCGGCTATTACCTTCTCAATTACTATGTTCTCATACGCAGGAATACCCCCGTTAGCCGGCTTTTGTAGCAAATTCTATTTGTTCTTCGCCGCTTTGGGTTGTGGGGCTTACTTCCTAGCCCCAGTGGGAGTAGTGACTAGCGTTATAGGTTGTTGGGCGGCCGGAAGGTTTCCACGAGTAAGTAAGGGGGACCGAAGGCAGTTCTCTGTGCACCGGACACGTAGCTTACCGAATCAGTTGCGACACGGATGGGAATGCATGCTACGAAAGATAGGGTCGAGTCTGAGACATCAACCGTCTACTCAATATCCTTGTACGAGTCCACAATCACTACACGAGATGAACCTTGGTTTGGTGAATTTAAGTTGGCATTAGGTGTAATAGGACTCCCAGTTACTGCGCGCGATCGTATACTGAGATGCTCCCCGCCGGTTGTTGGAACGACGCGAGCCGGGCCGGGCCTCGATTCAGAAAGATGAAGGGCCAAAAACTCAAAATAGGGGTTATAAATTCCCCATCTCATTGGGGGCGGAAAAAAATCGACATCTCGATGTGATACAGCCTTTTCTATTTTTGTTGGGAAAAAACGGCGAAGTCCATCCGAACCGTCCAATGAAGAATAAGAGGAGAGCAAAGCGCCAATGGCGCGCGAAGCACATGCGGAACGGGCACGGAGATAAAAGAGTGTGGAGGAGAAGCAGCCGAGCTCATTCCCTTCGCTTCCTGGGCCCAAAGCAGTGCAGTATTTCCTGGCCAAATCAAGGATTTGGGGCTTATTGCTACGCTACTTAACTATATAAAAATCCATTTTCAAATTTTTTAATATAAAGAAAGATCCATTCATCTATCCTATCCGATTTTTTTATAAAAAAGAATCGATTTCATTCAACGTTTGATTCAAAGAACTGCGCTTAGCCCCCCCGCTCATGAAAAGGCTCTGCTGCAATGGATGGCAGAGGGTCCGTAGTACCTGAAGCACTGGAGTGATCCAGTAGCCGGGAAGGGGCCTAGAAGTGCCTACTACTACACCACATACTACACTTGGCTCTACACATTTACAGAGCTAACCCCTGTCCAGTGCCTGGAAGAGCTCAGGGGGCTTCAATCCTTACTCCTTATCCCCATCTTCGCCCAGGCTAACGGGGCCTTACTTATTCAGGGGGGAGAATGGAGCCTCGAGAAGCACTGTTGAGAGTAAGATCCTTGGCTCCTCTTCATTCTCAACAGGGTTCCAAACCTTTCTTCAACATAGGTGACAACGAGCGGGGCAGAGATGGAAGAGATCGAACACGGGAATAAGAAGCAAGCTTGCCTTCCTTTTTTTATTTTAAAAATCTTTTTTATAGAGGGGGATGGAGAAAGTGGACAAAAGAGACTCGCATTTCCCAGTCGAAAGGATGGGTTCCTTTTTCGTCTCGCATTTCTCATCGAACAAATACGGGAAAAGAAAAGAATCATATTGAAAAAGCTCCTAACCCAACCCCTTACTTCGTAGAGCCGTGTATTGTAAGTGATCCGAACCTGCCCGGAGCGAGCCTCCCATAGAGGCAAGTGAAGTTGGTGAGCCGTATGATGGGCAACTATCTCCTGCGGTTCGGAGAGGACTCAGCTGTTAGTTAGTACCCCCGTGGTTTCGGGGTGGACCCTTTCACTCTATTTTATTATATACGCTTAGCGAAAAGAATGTTTTTTGATACACCTAGGACATGGATTCTATATGAACCAATGGATCGTGACAAGTCGTTACTACTAGCAATGACTTCCTCTTTCATTACTTCATCCTTTCCATATCCCTCTCCCTTGTTCTCAGTTACTCATCAAATGGCACTCAGTTCATATCTTTAAGTTCGATCATTGACAAGGTTCAAAGAAAGGGTGGGAAGAGAACAACCAAAGGCTTGCGAACATTGGGGAGTGGAATGCAAAAATGAGTCGTCATTTCTGCATTTATTCCCTTTTTTCTGCTAGGACCCTATTTTGTTTATTCCGTTTAGTGATGGGGTGAGAACACATCTCGTAGGTAATGGCTGACCTGGTTAGGTGCCCTTTCCTATAGGTAGCGATTGCCCTTGCAAAAGCGGATGCGCCTTCTCTCTTGGCTAGATCGAACTAAACCCACCTGATAGGTTAGGTGGACGGATGAGAACCATCTGAGTAACAAACCCCCTGTGTCACAAGTGAAACGAAAAAAAAAATAATAAATAGTAATTGATTAGCGGTTGATCGCCAGAAGAGAAAGAAGGGCCATCCGCCTAGGGATAAGACAAAGAACAAGAAAGATGCCTCCCTGGCGGTCGGGGTTATGCTGGAAGACCTTACTTACGAAGAGGAATCTGAATATGACGGCTAAGCAACATCGGAAAAGAAGATGAGTGAGCTAGTCCATAGGGATCTTCTCTCCTTAGCGAAATAGAAAACTTCTACTCCATACGTAACGATGCTTTAGCTTCCCGCTACGGACTATACATATAGAACGGCATAGGGAAGAGCAAGAATAGCTGCATTCTTATTATTAGATTCTCATAGGGAAGAAGTTCTTATTCTCTTAGGGTCCTATGCGGGTTGCTTAGCAAAACCTTGGTGGGGCTGTTACACGTATATCCTCTAATCAATAACTCGAACACCAAGCTCTCAACAAGCACAAGAACCCCTTCGTCGACACGTTTACCGCCTTTTACCTCATCCCTCACTGGGATTGGGATCAGTTGAAGGCTCAGAATCAGCTGCAGGAGCTGTAAAGCCCTTGTTATTAGCATTAGAGAAGAAAAGAAGGAGAGGTGAAAGCCGCCCTGAGGCAGTTAGGCTTCTTACCTTTGAGTATAAGTATTAGCAACATCCCCTAGCGTCCTAAGCCCGGGCAACCTATTCAGATGGCTCCAAGACCTATTCCGTGTAAAAAGAAAGACCGGTGTCGGCAGCTCCCCGAGGGCCCACTTTCTTGTGATTTGCTTAAGCACACTTTGCGCTTTAGGTGAAATACTTGGTCAAAGAGTGCATTTCGACTATTTACCTCGTAAGAATAAAGGTTTACTGACTTTCACAAGCAAGAACAAAGACAAGAAATGGCGAAGAGAGAGAACTGCCCCCCATACATGGGCTTATCGATCCAAATCCTCCTTCCCTCCTCGTGAACTCTTCCATCTGATCGGGAAAGCCTATGCCGAACAATTAGACAGATGGACAGATGGTGCTGGGCCTCCCTAAGGCTACCATAGCAAAGAAGGACAATCCTACAGATGGAGCCGCTGCTTTATTTAAACAGCTAAGATAAGGTCTAAGACCGTCTCTTCTTTTCCACATCCTCATTCTTTTCCTTCCCTCTTTCCGGATACTTTTGCTTCTAATGCTACGGAACCAGCTTTCCCAATAAAGAAATTAATGTGTAGGAACCTGCCCTCATCGAACTGAAGGTAACCTTCCCGCATTTGAAGACAGACTAATGTTTAACACCTCCTGCTTTCATAGAGATGTTTTATTCTCTGACCGCCGGGGATTACCCAAATATCGATGAATAACCGTGAAGTTCGACAATCTTTTGAGGGATGGGAGTCGACTGACTGACAAGGAACTGACAAAAGGGGGAAAGGAGGAGTGAAACCATTCGACGGAGTTGGAAAGGGCTTATAAAATCATAATAAGGTTGGTATCACCTGCGTCCGGGGACTCGAAGGATGAGATCGCTGATGCCGACCACCCTCTCTGTCTTTGTCAGTGAAGTAAATCACCCCGATGCTAAGCGATCCACAGTGTTCAATGTGAGCCCAACCACCCCACTCTAATAGTAGGAGAAAGGAAAACGCTCGATCCAGTCATCGGATCTCCCCATTGACAGATAGAGTTGAAGAAAGAATTTTCCGGGGATTTCGGATTTATATCTTAAACTACTTCCGAGAGGGTCTCATGCTACGATACGAGTAGAATAAATAGGGGTATAGTCCGGGTAAACCAAATAAGATTTTGACGTATACCTTTTATTGGAAACCTACAAAGTCGCAATCCTGACTGCGGGAGCAGACCTTTTTGAGATTCATTCTTGCATTCCAGTCTAACTCTCCTTTCTGTCTGTCACTGGATCTCCACTACTTGACTTGCGACTTGAGCTAGCAGACTGAGCTTTAGCTTGAGCGAGAACGAAGGCAGACATCTCTTTTTTGGACTGAACTGCTTGAGCTGGAGCTTTGGACTCGACGAGGTGTTGGGGGCTTGCCCTATGGAGAGTATCTTCCATTCTCTCTTCACCAGACAGATAGACAAATAGCAAATCCGATAGATTTTTTATGGCTTCCTCACTATCAGCAAGCTCCCACAGGCGATGAACTGCTTCCGACTTCTTCATTCGGTTTGTAGCCATATCGTATAGAGTTAAAAATTCCTTTATATGGGGGTAGCTAGATTCAAGCAAGCATTCCAGCGAAACGATCCTTTGACAATGGGCTCTGCCCAACACTGGGGCTTACTTTATACAGAGAGAGGAAAAGTAGCAATCCAAGCTCTTTTTTTTCGGATATTGGATAGGCTAAGCTAGGTGTAGCCCGCTTTCTCTACGGTTTTGCTGAACTTGTCAAGCCCGGGGGCCTTTTGGGAATTTTTTAGAATGATCGATTATGGGATAACACTTTCGAAGGCTGAAAGGGATGGCATGGGTTAAGCATCTGACTCTGGACGTTCGAGCTAAGTTATTTAATTTAGTAAGGGTCTTCCCCTACTAATTAATTGGGAATCTTTTTTACAAATCTCCTCCTTAGAGCGCCCTGTAACCCTACTCTGAACGCCTTAAAGCACTCGTCAAGTAAGATAAGGTACCCGGGATCCTATTTAGCTCTTCAATGGCAGCACAAAACGAGATTAAAAAAAGAGTTGGGTACGATTGAAGGTTCCCATTTGAGTATGATTGTTCGATATAACGAATATACCCATGATCGGGCTACCTTATATAGGCATCACATCTTCCTTAGGCCAGAGGGAATAGCGAAAGTCAGATGCTTTCAAGCCCAGGGAGCAGCTTCATCTTCTCTCCCGAACAAGACAACAAAGGCTAACTCTCCATCTCCTTACGCGGATGATATAGCAGCTGATTCGGTCACAGGATTCGTTCAAACAGAAAGATAACTGCTCCTGCAAAATAAGAAAGAGGAGGAGAAGCCGTTTAACACGAACAAGAGCTGCTCGAAAGAGGTCCCACTCACGAAATCATAAACATCATAAGATAAGAATACGCGACCACTAGCCTATTCCCTTTCTTTTCTAGTAAAGAGAAAAAAGGTCAAGTCCGACTCGAACCACTCCCTACCAACCGAACAGACTTGCTTCCGCTGCTGTCCCACTAGTATAATTTGGTTAGGCTGGTGTCCTACTCCTTGTTCTGTTCGGGAACCTCTGTCGCTACATCCGCTTTCCTGGCTCTTTCTTACATGCCTTCCAATCTCTAGTGAGGTGGGGACCTTGGACAACGGTTACCGGCTTCGCGAGCCCATTTCGGACTACTCAAGGCTAAGCATCTAAAGGGCGCTGTTTTCTCGGTCTGAAACCACCTCTTCGAGAAAAGAAGACCGAAAGTAGGACCAATTGGAGGATTTCCTGACATGGAAATGACTAATCCAGTTCCCGTGAGAACAAAGAATAAACGAAACCAAAGCTCAGATTGGACTTGAACCTTCCGCAGATCAAAGATCCGCTCCCCCCGATCGAGGCTTAGCTTAATTTATTTACCCAATTGACGGGTAGCGAAAATTAATAACATGTTCGAAATAAGAACAGACATAGAGAGCTGCTCCTGTTCTTGCTGATGGTGTAGCTGCTGGGATGTCCTCTTTCAATCCCATTCTTCGAATGATGATTATTAAAGAATTCAATAGCTTGGGTAGCTAATGTATGGGTAGGTCAGCAGTATATTATACGATGATGATGACTAGGCATCTATCTCTTCCTCTTAGCCCGGCTTCTCCTCCCATTCATCAGACGTTGAGTGAACAACCTCCGTCATCTCTTCCTCACGGAGTGAACTAAACAATTGATTGGGAGTGTTGGGCTCAATGCCCTGGGGGAATTGAACGCATTTACTCTAAAGGTGAACATATGGGGGGCAGTTCCGTCTTCGCCTCTGCTACTTGTTGATCGGAACCCCTTTAACAAAACCTTAGGCTCAAGTGACTGTAGCCAAAGAAGCTCTATGCCATAGAATAGGTTCCGTTAGTGGCGAAGCTGTCTCCGAGATTGGGCTTTAGTAAGCAGCTAAATCACTCTTTACGCCAGGCGAATCATTCTAATTACGTGGCTGGTATAGAAGATATGCTGACATACCTTTCTTCGTGAGAGATTGGCTTGGGTATGAAGGAAGCATTAAAGACCAGTAAGCCTATCTCCGGCTGCGGGAAAGCGGTAGCCAGTGGCATAACATAATATTGTTTTCGGGGACTAGGGATTTCCCGACAGCGAATTAAAATGTTCGAAATCCAAGTCCCATTCCGAGAGCATATCTTGCTTGAGCTGACACTTGCTTCCTTATATCAATCCCTATGGGAAATGTCTGTTGACTTTTATAGGAAGCTTTCTTTCTCTTCAGATTACTCGATAAGCTGGTTAGGGCACTGGAACACCTTCTGCTCCTTATGAGGAAAGGCCCTCAACTCATCTCTGACTCGGCATCTATTATTATTCCGTTGGTACTCCGCAGTCTTGACCCTTAGTTGCAGACTTCCTATTCTCATCTGAGGAAATCTTTATCCCAAAAAGAAAGGCTTGTTTATTCTATTACCCTGACCTGTGGGATATAGTCAATGCGGATCTTTGATCCTCTTGTTCATCTAGTAGAGTAGTTCGGATAGTAAAGCCCCATGTGACTAAACTATTCCCTCTTATTCTTATAGAATGTACAATTTCAGTGTGACAGGATTATCCGATGGACAGGCAAAGGTATCTCCGGCTTAGCGCCTCCAACACGTTCTGATTACGAGGCTGAATGAAACCTTTCTTTCGATCTCCTGTAGCCTTTGGGTTCTATGGATATAGGTTCCCTTTGTCGGGTAAGCAGTAAGTAGTTTATCGCGTATACACCGGTAAACGAATATGTCCCGCTTCTCTGACTATATTAGGAGTGTAAAGAAAGAGCTAAGACACTCTCTCTTCTCTTGAGCCCTAATCGGTATACTAGTTATGGGTAATATATATATAGCCTAATAGGTATCCCATTTAAGGTACCTAAGAGGTATAGGAGGGTAAGCCGTCTTATTCACAGTTAGAGCAGTAGCCTAAAGCATAGTCTTAGTTATTCCTGGGAAGATCTTCCATTGGTGGCTCATCAGTCAGCAGTAAGAGCGTATTGATCGGCTTCATATTACTATTACTCAGGCTTCCTATTAAGGTAAGAGGTATAAGCTGGGGCTAGCATAGGCATAGAGTGGTTCTTCTGATTAGCGCTTTAATAATCAATGGGTATAGTGCCTTAGATCGAGCTAAGCAGTCCACTAATCTCCGGCTTCTCCTCTTAACGCCTTTATCCCTTACTTATAGTAAAGAACCCGTATTTTCATTCTTGTTAGCGGTAAGCTGGCCCTATCCTATTGCAGAGGTAAAGTTGTTAATAGGAAATCACCTTTCCCTCAAAGGAAAAACCTCAGGAAGGCTATACTACGAATGAGTCTATTCACCTTTTGATTCCCGGGCTAGCCTACTTGAATGTATGATCAGTGACCTTATTGTCTTACTTGCTATTCCTTCACTTACTACTTATATTACTCTTAGAGCCCTATCGAGTGTTAGAAAACCAAGTCCTATTTCGGGTGCTTGCTCTGCTTTATCAGAAGGTCTTGCTCTTGCTTCCTTCTTTCCATGCCTTTTAGGCAGCGAATAACCTATTATAAGTGACTTTAGAATTGAATAGGCGAGGAAGGACGGATACAATGGCATACCTTTCCTTCTGTTCCGTAGCAATTGAAGCTCATGTGACTGTTTAACTTAACTTATAGGTAAGGGAGTAGAAAGCCCTCTATTAACCTATTCTTCTTACGTGGCCATCCATCTCTTCCTCTTAGCCCGGTTTAAGAGATCCGATAGGCATAGTACGAGAGGAAGAGAAAGGCTCGACCGTTAGGGAGAGGAACGAAGCTAAGTCGAAGAGAAAGATCACACTTGAGTGCATTTCCTTTCACAATAAAGATCCACTATCAATGAATAAGGTTTTTCCGTAGGCAAGGAACGAAAAAGACCAAAGTGGTATTCACGTGGGTTGATTGTCCTCCGCGCAGAGTTAGAATCTAAGGAATCCTGCTGTTCGGAATGCAGCTACGAAGCCCCTGCTTTGGATAAATTGAGTTGCAAAGGATTCTATTATCTAAAGCCAATCCCGGAAAGAAGGAATTCAAGAGCTACGGTTACACAGGGCGAAACCTATAAGGAAGCCATTCAAATGTGGATAGATACGATT
>CM066203.1:55384199-55396699 GCA_033675215.1 Rhodiola kirilowii | reverse complement strand
GTCTCCTCTTCAACATTTCTACTACTTCCTTGCCTTACCGACTTAAAGCAGTGATTAATATCTGCCGGCCTCGATGCCTGCTGACTTATTGGTCACGTTACTGAGTTCCTAGGAGCGAGAAAGGAAGAGGGCAGGAGTCACTTGAACCTAGTCTGAAAGTTGTGTATCCAAGAACAGCTTTAAGCAAGAAGCTGGTAGTCTAATTCTCAGAAGTACAAGAAGGTAGTGAACAGATCGATGATGCAGCGGTAGGCTCTTCAGGAAGAAGCGTCACCCTTTGGTATTGACTTGAAAGCAAAGTCGGGAGATCATCTGTAGTTGTTGGTTCCTGGGTTCCGGGAGAGCCAGAGTCAAATGAGCTTTTTCCAGGGAAGATCGTTTGGTTTCACACTACGAGAAATGCAAATTAGAATCTAGGCCTTGTTGAGAAGCCTATAATTGCGCAAAAAATATTTTTTTTATAGTAAAGTCTCATTTATTTGTCCGTGGATGGCAGATCCGGATACGCGAAAAGGCTTATACTATAAGCTTGTTTTAAGCAATTCAATTTCCTAAAGTGGGCATAAACCACCTGCTTAATGTATGAGCTATGCCGAAGTCATCTGGGCCGTGGGTTTACGTACTATTTCATTCAACGTATAAACGCATATTCCTGAAAAGGAGTGGGGCTGGGAAGTCTATGAGTCACTTCTCCTTTAGTTGCCACTGATCGACTCATCTATAGCCTCGGCTAAGGCCAAGGCTTCATCCATGCGCTTAGTAAAAGAAAAGTTGCCGATTCGGTTACCAAACTCTCCCCGCATGATTCTCCCTATACGCCCTTCCCTCTACACACCTTGCGATCTCACCAATGAAAGGGAATTCGAGATTGTTATAAAATGTTTATCATGTTCCAGGAATGAAGAAGAATTTCGTTTCGGTTCCACGCCGGCGGCCGGGCATTCATTATGTTCTCTTCGTGCTCAACCCAAACAAAGTGTTATCGAAGGCAGATGTTGGTGGTACTCATGGAAGGAATCAGAGTTCAAATTTAGTACGTGTGTGTTGTCCGCTGGTACAACATATGTCGACAAGACCCATCGCCATGAGACAGCAGACCTCTGGCATGCTCGATTGGCTTATGCCAGCCCTCCCTCCGGTCGCCTGAAGGTGATGATGAAGAGGTTCGTGGCCTTCCTTCTCTATAGATGCGATAAGAGTAGGTCGTATAGGGTGCGCGGGATGCCTATTGATGATCTAATTGGCAAGAGAGATCTGCGGCTGACCTTTTTTCCAGGTTTGCTTGCTGACTGAGTTGCTTTACATTTTTGTTTATTCGCATGGCACTCTGTTTCAGAGCTACTGAAAAACTTTTCTTGCTGTGAAGCAAAAAGGCAAAGAGTCTAGTATACCCTTGAAGTGGGAAGATTTTCGAACTTTCATTGACCGAGCTTTCACCATCTCCGGATGAAGTGGATTCATCTACTCGTATCACGGACTGAACAAGCCAAGGTGAACTCAGCTACCCATTCCATTGGCCACCAAAAAGAGGATGGACATAGCGCTGTTGAGGTGTATGAACCTACCTTATCATAGCGCCCCGATTCAACTCGACTCCGGTGATAATGTTGTGCATAGATAGCGCTTTCTGACGCATCCTTCTGCGTGGAATCTCTTGATCTTGAATGCGGTGTCTACTGATTTGGATGAATGGCTTGAGTGAAAGCCTTGCCGCGGGCTTGTACGCGTCTAGGGCGTGTGCGCTTGAAGTGGGCTTGTGCGATGCCTTTGAAGCTTCAATCCCTCAAGGGACGGGATATGATAGAACCTTTTTTATGATAGATCTGTTGCGGACGCCTTGATTACTTTTAACTATTTTCTGCCGGGTGAAGACATGCCTACATTGAGTCTGAAAGCCAACGCAGAAGTCGGCTAACCCGAGATTTCTATATATGAACTCAAACGGCGAACTGAAGCAAAGAAAGAAGTTCAGCTTTTCGACAGGTTCCATTCTCTTTTTGATTGATGGCAAAACAAGCATCCTGAAACGCAACCTCAATCTATTTGCCCGAGCACCGTACCCTATATAAGAACAGAAAGAGATTGAAGTTACTTTTCTCCTTTGATATCCGACCTGGTAACCCGTTTCCAAGCATTTCCATCTATGATAGAGGGATCAGTTGGTGCTTCCGGACTCGCTCAAAGAAATGCATTGGATAGATGACCTGGTATTGATAAGGAAGTTAGCATCGGGCACGAAAGACCTAGGGAAGAAAAAATCTTAGTTCCACGGTTATCTTATTGGGAAACCGTATCAAAGCTCCTTGGCAAGTCTACAATCTTAGGACTATATAATAACCTAGCTAGCTTAAATGCCTTAGTAGCGAATTTTCTCTTCTTTAAATCGACCGATACCCTTTTAGTAGTGGGTTGGGCTTTGAACAAAGGGAATAAGAACTGTGTGTGGAAGCAAAGCCGAGGCAAACCTTGTTTCTTAGGCAGTTCAATCCTCACATATGAAGTGGGGGTTGCTCCCTTAGGCCGGGACTAGCTATGTGGTAAGTCACTCACACTCTCCTCGAAGCAAGGCCACAGAAACTCTCAGTATTCTAGGGGCCTAGAGACTAACCAGTAAGTCTGATTCTTTTTCTTATTTAGTTGTTCGTCGAACAAAGTCCTAAGGTAAGAACTTCGCGCATAAGATAAAAGTAAGGAAACTTAGGACAAAGATAGTAATATTTAGTAGGGGCATACTTTCTTCCTAAGAAGTGGCTCATCGGTGAAGGATTCCCGCGAAAAGAAAGAGATGGGCTCTTCATGGCTAAAGGTTTTAGCTGCTTTCCTTATCTTAGAAGGAGGGGTATAACCCATAATAGAACGCGGATTCTTGCCTGATAAGGGCTTAGCCTCCTACCCCGAAAGTAGGATTCTTATTTAATTAGCTAGCCAAACAAAGAAGACTTCCTTCTTCTTTGTTTGGCCACAAGGGCTGAGAGATCGGGGAGTTGGTTGGGGAACGGGATATTCTTTATTCCCTTGCGTCTTGTCTAATTCATCTGTTTGCTTGCCTCATTGAACAGGAATAGTCCAGTCAAAGAGCTCTAGGTTAAGCAGACCCTCAGGTTAAACCAAAGAATGGGGCTCCTGATTTCGGTTCATTCGACGTCAACTCTGGAAGTAAGGCATCTGAATAACTCTCCATAAGGTTATGCACTATGGCGTTCTTCCCTTCCATAGGACAGGGGGCTCTAGTCAAAGAGCTGCGGGAAAGCCGATTTCTCGGCTGACTTTCTGAGGTTTATAACCCGGGCACAGGGAATCCCAATATCCCGGGTCAACCATCAACTCCGACTTCTGTTAATCTAGATGAGGCAAGCAGGGCCGCAGGGAAGCAGTCGAGTAGCGACCCACCGGTTTAGGCACTCGGGGCTTCTTCCTTTTCTTCCCATAGTACGGAATATTTGGGCAACTGCCTACAGGGCTCCTTACTCGGGAGTTCTTTCTTTCGTTCAGTCAAGGGGCTCTGAAAGGCTAGTATCTGCCTATGGGGTTAGGGACTCTGTAATTCCCCTTTCTTCCGTGAATCCGGGCAGGGGGGCATCAGCACTACGGGTTAAGCCAAAGACTCCGTTCCTTAGCGTCTTATACAGGAGACGAAGAGGCTGCAGGGAGCACCTTATGAGAGGGAATCATCTAAGTAATAACTCCCCACCGGACCCCGACCCGGTATCCTTTCCTAACTCTATAAGGATAGCATCGGGCCACAGTAAGGCAGTTGACTAACTCTCCCCGGGCAAGGCGCGAAGGAGAGGTATTCTTTTCTTCCACCAGGAGCGAAGTAGTCTCTTCCAGCGTAGCTTCTTAGGCAGGAATATTCTATTAAACCAAAGGTAGGGGGCTCATAAATTCTTACTTTCGTTGTGAATCCGGAACAGGGGGCTCCTTATAAGCCCGGCAAGAGGACTTCTTATTCGGGGGCAAATGGCCCAACAGCTCCAACTCCCGCTAAGCCATACAAGGAATAGATTAGTCTACTAACGTCAACAATCTCTTTCTTCATATACGATACCGTCCGGTTTTATATCCGAAACTATAGATATGACACAAGAAAGATAGATATTCCCATGGTAGGAATAGGACAGTTGCACTAAGGAAGATAGCCAGGGATTTTATAAAGGTTATAGGACAGGGTTCCAAACCTGCCTTAGTCTCAAATAGGGCGAAAGCTAGGGGCATTACAATATGAATGAGACTTCATCCTTATCACAAGCGATACCTCCCATTTTGAAAATGCTCCTCTAGTCCCGAGCTTGGTAAATAAGGCCATGGGAAAAAAACTTTCTTCCGGCCTTTACTTTAAGTGATAGGGGGGAGTCACTCTTGCGTTCTCTCTCTTAAAGCTTCTATGCGACCTATGTAGCTCTTTTTTGGTGTCTTTGCTTCCTGCGGTTTATTTTACTAAAGCTCTGCTGCCATCCCTGCTATTGCTTATGGGGCTGAACCAGTAGAAAAAACAACTAGATCAAGTGCTCCCTTTCGCTGGGGGAGCAGGGTATTCCATGGGCTATGAATCCGGATATTGATCCCTTTACAGAACTGAAACTGAGATTCAAGGATTTTCGCCGACTCAAGCGGGTAGCCCTTATTAGTCAAGCTTTGACTCCCGAATGGGAACTGGATCCGTCCAAAGGAAAACGTATTCTCAATCTCAATCTGTATTTATTGAAAGTGGTTTTTTATTCGTATATGGGCGAGATAGTGCTTTTACCTTTGACTGGGTCATTAATGCATCAATGGAGTCAACTTAATCTTAAGTTTTTTAAAAAGTCGGTCGGCCTTGACGTATATATACTATACTGCGGTTCCCACCTCCGTGTGTATTGCGTGTTTGCTTCAATCCGGGTCAACGAAGTCAACTGCTTTTCCTGCCGCCGAAGGAAGGAACCTGTGCCCATGCCTATGCTTCAAGTAAATCAAGAAGCTAATAGCAACCACGCGTTGTAGCAGCTTTTGATTGAAAGGTAGCAGTAGCTTAGCTTCAAAGCCAAAGAGGAAGTTTCTTCTGATTTTCAGGTATAAGATCTCAGATACCCGCGGGTGAATCTTCCTTCCCGAAAGACAGAAGAGAAAGGAAAGCATCTGACTTAAATACCTTCATGCTTAAGCCCTACCTAAACCAGTCCGAAAGAAGAGATGGCGCTGTTGTAGCGATCAAACATACGATCAACAAGCGAAGAAACGACCGACAAACAACCGAAAGGATCAACAATGGATCAAAGGAACTGAGTGTGTGGCCATCCTGCGGATCACTAGCTTCTCCTGCCTGTGCATGAGAACTACTTAGAACTCCTAGCTTCCGGACATGAAATAGCTACTAACTCGATCAAAGAATCCTACTTTTCTCATCTATGTCGGCGGTAAGTTGCATTTATGATTCGACAATCGGGGATTGGATTCGACATTAAAGCATAGGAGAAGGAATGAGAGTCTTTCACCATTGGATGTGTAATATTCCTTACTTTTTTATCTATCTTTACTATAGAGTGAGGCAGTAGCACTTGGGTTCTATGCCGTTAGCATAGGTTCCATGGGCGGCGATGAAGAGAAGTAAGCAGTAACGGCGGACACACAGGCTAACCCATCTCGGGCTTATACTCCAATTAAGGGGCCGAAGCTCTTTCCTTAATACTATTGTTGGGGCCTAATAGGTCGTCTAGTTACAAGTTATGGTGCCTAAGCTACTTCTTACCATTGAATGGGCAGAAACGAGTTATAACTCTCTATTTAGAACTATCTAATGAAGGAGCATAAGCAGTATACTAAATCTTCTGACGCTGTATCTCATATTCTTGCTAGTACCATTCTATGTCACTACTACGGTAGAGTTATAGCAAAATGTAGCGAATGGGTTCTATGCCTAAGCCAATGCTACATGAGTAGCTCTTAGGAGACTGTCGATGTAACTCGTTCGAACGATTGATACGAACAAGCATCTCTCATAAGCCATTTCTAATGTAACCAGTTGAGGAAGTAACCAAAGAGTAGATCCACTCTTCTCAACTACTTACCTAACCGAAGTAAAAAGTCTGTCTTTATCGATGGGTAGCGACAAAATGAAAAAACATTCCCTGTTTAGAGCCCTAAAAGGCGTACTTGTTTATTCTATTACCGTGGGACACATATATAGTAAATACGTAAAAAATGCGTGAAGCATGCCTCTGACTTAGGGATAGGCTAGCCGAGCTGCATTTGCAAATAGTTAGGAAAGGTCTAATTTCAGTGTTACAGGATTCGTGAAAGCAAATCCCTGAGTCACAAAAATTCACCCATTTTTTCAAAGCGATAGAAATGGTCTTTTTCCTGAGATACGGTATCAGAATAGCCCTTGAAATGGTCCTTTTCCTGAGATATGGATTAGTATGAGTGAGTTCTCTTCCTCAGGTTAGGGCTTAACAACCCATTATGTAAGGGGTGATGCCATAAAGGTCTCAAACTCACTATAGGTAAGTGAACGAGGTAAATGCCTTATATGTTGTTCCAGTAGCTGATAGCTTTGGTCTTCCTGTCTTAGTATGAGTTACTTGTTCAAGTTATCTTACGCGGCAAGCAGTCTAACTAATTCTTCTTCTTGTGCCCGTCCGCGGCAACCCTTCTATTAAACTCTTCCTCTTACTAGGAAAGAAAAGCTCGTAGATACGGTTTTTATGTCTAATAAACCTATTCTTCTTACGCTTAATGGCGTACTAGTCTGTCTTAGTTCTAGTATTAGTCTATCACACGAGGGTTTTTCCTCTTCTTAGTTAGCTGTTCTCAGTTGACCTCTTCTTACTGTAGTTCCAATAGTTGAGAGATCTCTTGTTCCAGTTGTTATGTCTTTCTTTGTTCCTATTCGCCTTCGGCACAAGATGGGAAAGAACCCGATTCGACTGTGAAGCTTTCTTTATCTTACTGAGCCCTAGTCATGAGGTAAAGAAACCTGTCTTTCTTTAGAGCGATAGATGCTAGGAGAAGTTAGGGGCTGCATTGCCGGCTAAGCATTGGAATGTTCGAAAGCAAGGCTTTTCTTCCGCATGGCTTTGAGCTGTTGGTTTGCTTGGCGTCGAATGACGAGTTTAGACGCTTAACATCCCCTCCCCTTATCTATAAGAGGAAGGCGTCGGGAGGATGCCCTGGATGGCGGAGTTGAATTAAGAAAAGAGAACGGGGTACGTGAGCCCCACTCCAAACAGAATCCTCTAACTAACGATTGAGTTTATAGAAGTTGGGGTTCAAAATATTCTGATCGGCTTCAGCCTGAAATACCATATTCGCAGAGAGCACTCTTCCAAGTTCAAACCATTTGGTCTGGGCCCTCTTGATAGATAGCCGAATCCAGGAATCATTTTTTTTTTTCGGAAATGAGAGGGATGTCACCCCGTATCTGTATCTGTGATGGCGATTGTTGAATCAATTGATTTTTTATTAGTCGTGCCTATCGTATAGTTAAAAAAGTAGTTTATCCCGGTGAAAGGTCGCGAAGAGAATAGATCTTTTAACAGCAGAAAAGGGAAAAGACTGATCTTAGAACATAGCCATAGTATAGTTATCAGGGCTTAGAGAGACCAGCCAGCCGAGCCAGAAGCCGATTCTATAAACAGGTTAGCTATACATACGTGTATCACACTTAAGCGCACTAAACCGCTAAACCTACGCCCTCACTAAGAAGGGAACTCTACTCAAGCACTAAGGGAGGCGGAGAAAGACTCCTTTTTGGTGTAATAAGCATGAGCGCATTTGGCGAACTAGTCAAATAGGATTAGCTACCAGCAAGGAAAGAATCAGGGTTCCCTGCTTTTCAAGAAGAAGACGAGTTACACATGTCAAACCCAATTCCCAGGGGAGAAGCCTGTTCTAGGTCTTTTATCAGACTTAGTCGTAACGATCGCAGCTCACTTCGCTCATTACTAGACGTATAGGAAAAAATGATAATTATATGGTTACACTCCTCAGATCATAATCATAGTTCTCCGGTAGGGCAAATAAAGCAGATTTGTTACGTCGACATCAGCCAAATACAATTCAATAGGGGCAGGAGCCCAGGTATCTATGTTAACTTAGGGAAAAGCCAAAGAGCTACTAGGACAGATGCCGTTAGCAGACCGAGCTCCAACATTTACTTTCCCCTTGCTGTTTAAGGAAGTTATTCAAAAGAGGGTCAAGGAAGTAGGGCGGACAGAGGAAGAGGCAGATACCAATATAGGAATAATAGGAGGCTTTTCTCTCAAATAGAAGGGAATGAGGGCTTAAAGCCCGGCTCATTATTCGAGTAGGTTACGATTACCGCAGTATGGTACTCTTCAACGGCCTTTATACACACCTATAGAAGCCATTGGTTAGAAGGAAAGAAGAAAGATAGTTGCGCCGAATGCCCTTCGGGAGAGAAGGAAGAAGGAGGTCCTGCTAGGGGATCAAGGCATGAGTCAGAGTAGTAGCTTGGTTTTTCTAGGCCGAAGAGTCCTTTGGTTTTTAGGGGTGATGCACGGGGTTCCGATCAACTAGGGTCTTAGGCGGGTTAGGAGATCAAGCGCTCTTCTTTCCTGTTGTTGCAGGCCTAAGGTAATCTGTCTTAACCTAGCTCTAGTGAGCAGAAGGCTTTCTAAGTGGTGGCAAAGACAGACAGATTGTGCCGTCGAAGAAGAGAAAGAGAGAGCGCGTTTCCGAGCGAACGGCTAATCAGTATATTGGCGTAAGCCCGCAGCATCATATGGCTAACTAACTGTCTTTCTTCTCTTCCCGAAGCTCTTCCCTTAAAAGAGAATAGAATCCGAATAGCCATTGAAGTCCTAAGAAGACTGACCCTTAGGCATTGGGCTAAGTAATCGCTATAAAGAAAGGTTTTCTTTTGCCATCTAGTTCGCCATCTTGTGCGAGAATCCGTGCTTTCATTCCTATACTATACGGATTAGCTACCTCCTAATACCAACTCCTCTTGGCCCTGGAGTCTTTTACTGGAATTCCAATCTCCCGAGACCTCCTCCCGGGCGCAGCTCACTCGAGCTAGCTTCCATCAATGGTAGATTCTACCGGACCTAAACTTAGATTGGATTAAGATAACACGGCCTTTTAGGGCATGATCTTTTCTCCCACTTCAGAAGACGTATAAAGACTTCCTCGTTCCCATAATGTTAAGCCTTAGTCTATTACCCGGGCTTCTCTTACTTCGACCCACCGAACTATGACCGTCGCTTACCCTGCTTACTGGTTAGCAGCCCTCTCTTCCCAACTACAGCGAAAACAGCTATCGAAGAACTGGTCACACCCGCGTACTCACTCTCTTCAGACCTAAGACAAATGCCTCTGTGCGTGAGACCTTTTGGCATCCTACCCGATTGGCCTTTGGCAGCCAATCCTTATCAAGAAATAAAGGAATCTTACCCATCTTGCCACTACTTATAATACAGCTGCTTGTTCGGTCTAAGGAAGAAAGACGGACATATATGCCATTTTTTCCTAACTTCGTAACATCCGCGAATTCATCAAAGCCTTGCGCCTCACGCTTTGAGGCAAAGTTTAGCCATATCTTAAACAATCATTCAGGAAAGACAAGATATTCACTGACTTATGGCCCTTATCCCCTATTCGCCGCTTCGTACTCTCTATACATAGCTAAACAACATCGGCAGCAACCGGCTGCACTGGCACTTATATCATCTCTTCGCGGCCTTGCCAGCTTTTGCATATATACGAGATGCAAACTTAGAAAGAACCGAGATCTCCTCACTAAGGAAAAGGCGTTGACAGCTTTTCCCCTATGTTGGATGCTAACTTCGGAAGTAAGGTAAGATGGGGCATCAACTTCTCATGTGTAAAGCATATCACTTAGTCAGCTTTGTTTGATTCAAAAGAGGCATTTGCATCTTTCTTTCCCTGGGGTTTCACCCTCTTTGTCGAGCTTCTTCTCTGATGATGTCATTTATATATAGAATGAAACCCGGCACAACTGCAAGCAGAATTACTTTTTAGATCCGCCTACAGGCTTTGGTTAGGGGGCTCCCCCCATGCGGATGAAATGTCAATACCGGAATCCCTCCCTAACAGATATCGAAGTTATTAGACGAAAACAGAGTTTAGCAGGCCCGTGGAAACATCCATTGATGTTGGGTTTCGAGTAGTTATTGATCGGTATGACTACCATTCTTTAGGTTAGGGCTCAGCAACCCCTTATGGGAGAGAGCGATGCAAGGGTTTTTTCTAGATAGGGTAAAATGCATTGGCTTTTGCTTTTGGACAGGCGCACTATAACCTCATAATTGGAAAAGAAAGAACAAATGCCACACTCCTGTTGTCAAATGAAACCTTATCAACCTCAACTATAGCGTGTTAAGCAAATGACACATTTTATGACTTATCTTGGAAATCCCTAAAAAGGGTGAATTTGAGTCGAAAAATCCCGGGTTTAGACAACTTATTTCACAGATTTTAGATCAAAAACTCGATTGCATTGCCAATTTTTTTCTATTCTAGTTCACGGGGAACTTACCTTATTATTACAGTCGGTAAACAGGTTTCCACTGAGCTACTGTTCCCAGGCTAGGTTCTAATATAAGTGGAGCGAAGTCTTCCCCTCTAATAAGTGGGAGCAGGAAGTGAGCTTGCAGGGTCAATCCAAGCAGCGGAGTTGAGGTAAGGTCATCGAAGCCCAAAGGCTTTTAGATTCTATTGCCGTGTGGCACTGACAAAACAAAGTAGAAGATTCCGGGAAATTATCCAACTTCAGTCGAAAAGGTCGAAAAGCCTGCGGCACTTTACTCTTGTTAAAGGTTGTTCACTCATCTTTCGACGAGCGGGCATGATTCCTCAGTCCCGGACACAGAGATCCGTTGGCCTATCAGCTAAAGAGAGTCATAGGGCTTTTGAGGTCGTTGTCTCCGGGCTTTGCTCGAGATCGTAATGAGATGAATCGGGCTTTGCCTCAGGCAGATCAGAAGAAGGACAGGTTTGTTCGAAGCTAGGTAAGCTGATGGGATTTCTTTGAATAGAAGACGTCTCCAAAGCTTTTCCATTTATTCCGTCATAGTATGAGTAGGGGAGCTCGGGATGCTCAAGAGCGTGTATTTGTCGAAAGCCTCGGTTACGGGCTTCCTTGCCTATGGGGAGGTCTATCCAGATAGAGGTAAGCCTAGTAGCGCTTAGCAGGTAACTATGATTCTGAACTCACTTAGTTGCGAGTGATGACAGGGTTGGGAAGTCATCGAGGGAAGCTTCAGTCCATTCTCAAGCAGAGGCCTACTTTCCATCGTGAGTGAGTTTAGGCAAGGTCCAATCACCGGGGTCAGCGAACTATCCCTTTCTCCGGCGCCATAAGCAGTCCTACTCCTCTTCTATTGTTACTAGACTACCACCATATAACTATCTCAGTGTAGATGTGACCCTTGCTGTTGAAGGAATGAAAGCCTCCGTCGTCGGAAGGGGGGATTGGTCAGATTCTTTCTTTCGTCGAGTGAGCCCCTACGGAGAGAGAGTCCCCTCCTTTTTCTGAGTCCCTTCCTTTACTTGTATCTTCTATATCCTTTTTCATAAATAAATAGAGTATAGAAGCGGAAGTCAAAGAACTTGGGCGACAATAGAGGGAACCCAGAGGACTATCATCGTAGGCGGTCGGCTTAGAATACTAAATTAGTAGAACAGAAACACAGTTCAACAAGATTGTTAATAATACCATGAGTCTTGCTTTCGATGTCCAGCTCACGAGGGTTGGTCTCGATGCCTTATTAGTGTTAGTGGTGGTAGAACCCCGGGCGAAGCGTACGTAGCAACTTACTACAAAAATAAAATAGAAATATATTGTTTCCTCCCAAGCTTTCTTGCGAGGAGAACTTATATGGATAAGTAATGCGCCCCCAAGGGCGCCTATCTGAAATACATTGCGTGGCTGCCTGATCATGACGTAGTCCGAGATAGAAGATTGATAAAAGCAGGGCAAGTGGGAGATGTTCCACGAGCTACTTGTTTGAAGTCTTTTTCCATATCTAGGTAAGAGAAAGACAGGAGAGACTTAAGATACCGATATATTTTATTTTCAACTTCGAGATGAGGGATACGTGGAGAGTGCATAAATTTACTAAGGACACCAACCGCATATGCAAGATCCGGTCTGGTGATAGTCAAGTATATAAGTCTACCCACGAGTCTTCTATACTGTAGTACCTTTCTCGGTCCAGTGACTAAGGGTTTGGTATTCAAACTATCCCAAGGAGACACTAAATTCTGCTAACTGTCTAGCCCCCTATGTCGACTTAAAAGTCGATGTATCAATGTTCCCAAGAGTAGCATCAAACGGCAAGCCATGCTTCAAGCTAAGAGCTAGACGAGAAAAAGGCGGGATCTAATTGATTGCTAAACGGAAGGAACGATCTCTGTCGAAGATTCTCATTATGAATCTATAACCTGCCTAGCTCTCTTCTTTTTGAAGTAGGAGATCATACCTATATATGGAATAAGGCCCTGGGAACGACATTCGAGCGAAGCCCTTACGCGAGAAG
>CM066203.1:55374199-55379199 GCA_033675215.1 Rhodiola kirilowii | reverse complement strand
TGGAGGAGTGTGCATCTGTATGTTGGGTGTTCTTCTGTCGTGCGACCCGCCGGCTTATGTGCGACCTGTGGCCCACGCCTCCTATTTGTTCAGGGCGGGCGGCGTGAACTCTGATTCGATCCGGGTATTCAATCCCGCCGCTGAGATGCTCAGTTGACTCTTTAACCTTGATAGGAAGATGGCTGATTCAATAATTCGTGCATAAGGGTAAGTAACTTTGGATGAACTAATGCGAATGGGCTTCGCGCCTCGCTGCTCAGAAACACCCAGTGCTGACCACACTGAGAGACACGAAAGCGCAGGTAACGCCAGTTGGCGAAGTGGCGTTAAGCATCCCTAGCGGTACGAAAAGAGAGGTCGTGATGATATCATCTACGTCCGTACCGCTCCTCGTGGAGTAGATCCCGCATCCAACCAAATCTTTGACCAGGGAACGGGATAATTCCCACTACCGCTGTCAGGCCAGCCGGGCCGTGAGCGCGGTGGGAACGGGCTTCCCAAAAAGCCAGCCCGGGCTGGGGTCAGCATAGAATGAAGGGGATGGCCCTAATGTTGTGTTGGCAAAGCCAACTTCTTGGGTTGCGGGTGGGGAAAAGCGGACGTGGGGACTCGGATCAGGGCGCAGCGTAACTAGGAGAGCCATTCCATTTAGGGCGAGACAGAATGGGCGGGCACGAGCGGTCTGGTGTCCGAGCCGATTGGTCAGACAACGACTACTTCACTTATTATATTAGCCGCCTATCCCGGAATGGTATGGAATAGAAAGAACGCGAAGCGCTAGCGCTATAGGTTTGCGGGGGGATAAGCTTGTGAAGAAGCAAGCTTATACCCGCCCCGACCGGCAGCTGCTGGGTCTCCCCATCTCTCCTAAACTTCCCCCGGTCTTCGGCCCGAGCTGTATGAGGCAGAAACTCGTCCCACGTACGGTTCGGGGGCCGAGCCCCACCCCAGCAGTAATGGTGCGGCTTAGGTCAACTAACACAAAGAAGATACAGTTCACTCAACGATTGCCTTTGGGTTCCGAACTCCATATGGGGAAGGAGCGTTGTTGTTTGCGAGGTATCGATCATTTACATGGACCCACTTCTCATTCCATTTGTGGTAATTTTTTGATCTATAAACCGTCCCTAACGAATGATCGGCTCATGTTTGAGCATGATGAATCACTTCGTGCCGACCTTTTGCCAATAAGCTTTCCGGCCTTATATGAGAATGGAAAACTGGAGCATTTTCTGCATCGGTGGATGAAAAATAGGGAACATAATAATTTCTGCTTGACCATGTTCCCAGAAAAAAGATACTTTCGAGAAACGACGAGCACGACTGAAGTGGCTATACATACAAATTCTTTTACGGATCTATATGCTTCGATTGGAACTTCCAGTTCCAGAGCAGGCGGCTGGTATACCACCATAATGAAACTTCCTTTTATTTTTTTTATTCGGATAGGATTTATGTTGGCTTCGTCGGGAGGCTCGCGTAGTTTGTTACGTCAGCTCCAAAAGGATAAGTTGGGGTTTTAGTCTAAAAAGTTTAGTGGAGTTATAAAATGCAAATTGCATAAATAATAGGGGGGGGGGAATTAGTATAGTAGGACCTTTGATTGCTCCTCGCCTTGATTCACTTAGTGTTTACATTACAAGGTTATGGATCAGATCACATAACGGGCTCTCACATATGTGTATGTATAGATAGAGGCGTAACATCCTCAAATAGAAGGGCTGATTTCCTCACATCCGAAGCAAGGGGCTTATGGGCTCCTATCGGCTTCAAATCACCTTTCTAATCCGGAAATAAATACCAGATAATAATAGAATCATCGGACCCAGAAAAGATATCTTTTCTTAAGCCACCAATTAAGGGCCTGTCTTCTTCATTCGGTTTCGAGTAGTGCTTCATTTATATCGTAATTCTCTTGCCAAGGTGCTTGCCACTCTTTCCGCGTAACATCCGTAACGTAAAAATGAGTCTATTTCATGACGTCCTAATCCGAGATCAGAGGCCCTATGTGATTTCCTCGTGAAATCAAATACTCATCAAAAAACAATTTGATTCCCGCAGCGAATCTTCCCCGATGGTGTTAAAGCATGCAAGCTCTTCCTCTCAATGACTGACTCCGTAATGACATAATAACCCTCACCAGGCTTTATGAGGGACCGGCTTACTCCTTCACATTTTACAGAGTGGCTGGCCAACATAGTTCCGGTACCCAAGAAGGGTAAGTTCGGATGTGCATTGACTTCAGGCATCTCAACAAGGCTCGAGTAAACCTTAGGCTTCCCTCTCCTAACGTTCAACAAAAATAAGTAGGGTTCCCCTGCCTGCGAGGGAGAATACGCGGGCCTTTCTGAGATTTTGAATGAAAAACTTTTCAACTAAAGTCAAGAAAGGCATTCAATGAAAAGCACTCGCCCTACTTCAGTAAAGGCATTGAACCGAACTTCCTTTTCAATCTCCTGTAGCAGCCCTATTCAACCAAGCAATAGAACGTTGTGCGGTGGGTTGAACGAGATTTTTTGATGGAAAAAAGTAGACGAGGAGTGGCTTACTCGGTTAAAAGAGTCTTCGCTCGGTATGGCACAATAGATAAGTAGTCGGCATTCTAGAAGCAAAGCTTCCCGGCCACTGCTTCCACAGCAAGACAGGAGTAGAAATAAGTGAGTGCTTCAGGTGGATAAGCTTCGACGCTTTCAACCTGGTTTGGATCGTTAGCTCAACGTTGAAAAACCAGTTGTCGCACTTGAGTAATTGCTCTTTGTTGTTCAAAATGAATGGTTTCGTTTTTGTAATTTTCTAATTGTTCCAAAGTCTTATAAGTTGAATTTATCAAATTTACTTTTTCTTGTTCTATTTCAGAGTATCCAGTCACTCGAAACTGATCTGCTTCCATTTCCACTTTCCGTAAACGAGCTCGTACGTTTTCCAGCTGTTCGATAGCCCCCTCACGTAATTCTTCTGAATTTCGAATACTATTCAAGATTTTCTGTTTTCGATTATCTAATAAATCATTTAATGAAAGTGGATTTTCTTTCCATTCATTTCAAAACTTTCACGATCCCTTCCCGAACCAAACATGAATCTTTCGATTCATTTGGCTCTCACGCTCAAATATTCCAACTCTTTCTTTTTTATGATCCCATATTTTTTGTTGAATGGAATGAGCCTATCCTCCTTTTTCTGTTCATATTCGAAACTAAAAATATTGAACCAGATCGCTAATACAAGACCAGAATATTCGGAGGACTCTTCTAACCACAGAAAAAATATGTATATGTAATTGTCAGCAAAGTTGTTTCTTTTTTTTTTTAATCTAATAGGGACCTTGCGTGCATCAACAAGGCGAAGTACGCCGCCGAGCAGCCTTACACTCGCTCCTCCAAGACTCACTGCTTACGTTCGTGATCCCCATACTTATTATATTAGAAAAAATCCCTCTTTCTAGGGCTTACGCCATTACTAACCGATGCTATAGAGCTTAGATAACCTACTTTTACGGTCCAAATAAGAAAGGAAATACTTTTACCCGGCTAGTAGTGAAATAAAGTAAGCCAGTAAGACTGGGCTTCCCCCCACTCCCGACAACCGCCCGGTCGTCGCTCGTTAATTGATTATCTTAGACGAAGCTCTCCCTTTTCTGAGTTAATCCCTATTTCTTTAGCAGCATCCCCTATCGGGGTTCCCTCCTACCTTAGAGGAAAGAATGAGAGAATTCTAGGGTTACAGGACTAAGATAATAAAAAAAGAAAGATCAGAATCATCAACCGCTAACCAGGAAAAGAAAGAGGTTGAAGTTCTCTTATTCACTAATATAGGTCGGGGTTAAGGGAATAGGAAGAATCGGGCATCTAACTCGGTAAGAGACTCCTAAGACTGGTGACGTTGGTCCTCGCCTATCTTGCCCCGGCAAAGAGATTGAAGTTTGCTTTCGACGACCTCTTGAAATAAAAGCAGAAAACTCAGCCCGATAACACCTATTTCGAGGCCCTATGTCGGTCTTCCTAAGTGCGCAAGTTGATCTCCCTAAGAGGCTTACTAGTTGTATTTGACCTTTCGCACTCATGTGCTAAGCAAATTAGCTAGCCTGCGCTTCGTCGAAACGATTCCCGCTGCGTCAGCCTCCTTGACCGGCTTCTTGTGAAATCAAGAAACTGAGGCAGATAAAGGAGAGGAAGCAGAGTAAGAGCCCCTATAGTGAGTTTCTCTAATATTATGTTGGATGAGCCGAGTCGGGGAACTCATAATGCGGAAAAGGGGAAGGAAGAACTCCTGAGTAAGGAACCGGTGGGTAGTGACTCATAGGGTCTTCCCCTGTAGCCTGACTTGAATAGGGGATGGCGGAAAGCTGAGTAAGCGGATTAACGAAATCAGGAATTAACAAGTGCCCTAACCTCGGGAAAGCTACTTATATAGGGATTCTGCCTGCAGGCCTCGTACGGAGAAGAAGAAAGAGAAGAAACTGAGTAAGGGGCAGAGGCTTTACCCTTAGGTCTTTGACTCGAATACCCGCTCCTGTTGAATGAGCCGAGAGTAAGGGCCTTGGATAATGGATACCCAGTTCGCAAACTGAATAATACCTTTTGTTCGAAAATGAGACGGGTCTGGGTCTTGAGGGATACCTCTGAACCTAACGAACCCTATTTGCTCGAATACAACTTTCGTACCTTTCCTGGTTGTTTACAGTAATTCTCCTATAATAGCAGAAAGCTTCCATGCCTCGTAATCCTATCTTTAAAACTGCCAAAACGGTGTCGTTAAAGCGCAGTAACGAGAAGTTTTTTTTTTTCACATCCGATACTAACGAAAAAAAAGAAGTACAATTTTCCGTAGAATAGAACTCTGATCATAGAGCACTGAACGCTACTACGCTTGCTCGATTTGACCCCAGAGGGTCTCAGGACGTATTAAGCTCAGTTCATGCTGTGTTTGCTCATAGGTAAGAGATGGGTATGTTTTTTTCCCAGTGCGCTCTTGCTATTGATCGGATTAACAATTTCGTATAA
>CM066203.1:55359199-55369199 GCA_033675215.1 Rhodiola kirilowii | reverse complement strand
CCCCATAACGGATTAAATATAAGCTCCTATATAAGAACAAAACCTAATTAACTCGCTTTGCTTTCGATCCTATTCGGAAAGAGTGGAATTCAGCCTCGAGAAAAGCCAGAAGCAAGCAAGACGAGGTCGCTCCGCTTCGTAGACAATACAAGTTCTGTACTTGACTTACGAGCTCGTGTAGTACTCGCCCCTATCTCTAAAGGGGCTTATGCACTCCACTCGCTGTCTACTAAACGAGCGTTAGAGCGAGCGAAGCCGGAATATTTTTGCTTCCCCCCTTTTCTCTAACCCTACTCTTTTTTTTCCGCTTAAGCTTCCCCGGTTTGGGGGATTAATTGATTGGATACCCGAGAACCATAATCTTTCCTAGGAACAGCTTCTACGACGATAGATAGGGGTCAGGTTTGTTTGACATCTATGCCCCCTGCCCTCCAAACAGTATGGGAGCCTTTCAGCTCGTACTGCTCACACTCCTAGATCTTCACGGCACCTCCTCCACCATAGTGTGAGCTGGGAGCAGCTCCAAAAATAGAGGCCTACTTTTTAATTCGCTTTTAACAACGTCACAACACCACGAAAAAAGTAAACTATGGTTGACCACTGATCTGATCATAGGTGAAATCCAACCCCTTCGCTTCGCGCCAGGCTTGGAAACCGTAAGTCAGGCTCTCTTCGCCTCTCGGAAGCGAGCAGCAAGCTGAAAGGGGGAGCTTATTATTAGATTTCTTTTTTTTTATAAAACAAGGTTTTTTTTCCCTAGTTTTTTAGTATATATATATTAATATAATAATAAGCTAAGGGGGCTGGGAATCGCAAGAATGGAAAAGTCTTCCATTGAATTGAATGGGGTGGGAAAGGCAGGTTCGGAAATGGCCGGATTAACAGGAGGAAGGGCGGCCCCACCCTGAAACAAAGGTGTACGTACATAAAGAAAGAGGCTAGTTATGGCCTTTACTTGATAGGGCTCCTTCCCATCTATCTTGCCCGGGAAGAGGGGGGAGGCTCTTGCGGTAAGCCCTGCCCGCCCTTATCTATTTTGAGGGATCCCTAATATTGAGGATTCCAGGCTTCCCGGACTCGTAACAGACGGCTGGGAACAAGAAGAGGGTCAGTAGTCTCTGCCGTTGTAGGTCCTTCTCCTTCCGCTGAGACGGCCCCCTCTTTATATAAATTATTTTTCACAGGGGCACGAAATCATGAAGAAGCTGGAATAACTCAGAAAGAGAGTGGCGCCTAGCCGTTGAGAGCGTCTGTTGTCTTTGTAGAGGAACAGTATGATCTTGGACTGGCCCCCTTCGCATGACCTAGAAAGAAAAAGAAGTCCGTGCTACTATAAGGCCTCTAAACTCCTACCTCAGGACACTGTTGCCCATGGGGGCGGGGTAGCCCCGACTTCCATAGGTCCTTGGTTCGACCTCCTAATGAGAATTTAGGTCCTTGCGCGGGCGTCTCATCCCTAAGACTTGCTTGTTCTGTATGGAGTGCCCCGTGGTTCCTCGAGTGCCAGCCGCAGAGAGGAATGCCATCAACTATGGCGCTATTGGCCACTAACCACTCGCTCGCCGGCCGCTCGGGCTCCGCGTTTCAAGTTCGTTATCCTAACCGTCTCCTCTGCTCAACCGGGAGCCTGGCCCCTTCTTCTATCTTATCTACTGCCTTGCTCCTCGGCTCCCTACTGCTCCAGCCTCTCGCTGTAATAGCTTGCTTCTCGGGTGGCTCGCACCCCGGGTGGTGCGGCTGAGCCAGAGTGGGCTCAGCAGTCGGCCTATGTTTCCGGGCGCACGCGTAAAGGCATGATTCGTTCCACAAATCTCACTGCACTGACCATAGTAAACTCCTTCTCGTTGTACCGAAATAGAGGTCTGATTTAAACGACCAGGTACAGCATCACATTTGACACCTGAGGAAGGTACAGCCCAACTATGAAGTACATCCGCGGATGTTATAATAATACGTAGATTCGTTTTGGCTGGTACAACCACTCTATTGTCCACTTCTAATAAACGTGATTGACCCAATTCTGGATCATCTTCTGGAATCGTATAACTGTCAAAAGTGAGTGACTGTTCATCGGAACTGTTATAGTCCGAATACTCATAAGGTTGGGTCGACGCCCGCCTCCCCCCAAACTTTACTTGCAAGTTTCCCCGCAAAAAGCTCTCCACGCCTACTCTTAGAAAGAGCACTATTTTTCTTTAGTTAGGTAGTTCTCCCGACCGTAAGACCCTTTATGAGTAAGGGGAATCAAAGGCCGGGTTTATTGGCAAGAGGGGACCGTTTCTCACCCAGCCCTACCTACCCTATGTATGAGAGGTTAAAAGATAGCTCGACTAAGTAGGAGAGGGGGAGGCTGGAACCGAAAAAGACCTGGTTCCACACACATGAGAGGCGCAGAAGGTATGGGACGACCAGTTCACCACATAAAGCGAATTCTATCCTCGTCGTCTTTGTTCGATAAATGCGCAGTGGGGAAGGAAAGGGGTGCTAGTCGGCTCGGCGAAGTTGTAGGCCCCAATAGATCAGATCCAGAGTGATTCCTCACCTATCCTGTCAGGGGCCCAGTTGAACGCTCGAGTATAGATTCCCTATGCTCATGTGAACGGCCGGGGCCGGCCGGCCCGTAGATCTAAAAGGATCCATCCATAGGCCTGCCCGGATATCGTTTGCCCACGAACAAAGTAGGTTTTTAGTAGTAGTTCATGAGACCTCGAATTCCCACGTTCCAGCGCGCATTATGCCAACAGGTCCCACCCCCAACTCTAGCTGAGAAGTTGAGTCACCCTTCTTTTTTTAGAAAAAAAAAGAAAGAGATAGTCTATATCCTGTATCGATCATAGGATCACTCTATGAATAGGTCAATTCTCTATGACCTCCCACCGTTCACGACTCCTCGCTTCGCTGGAGGAGTAGAAGCGCTGGTCCCCTTCGGTCAAGTTGCTTGTGCCTGCTGTTACCTACCGTAGGACCTCCGTACCCGAAGCGAAGAAGAGGAGCAAGAACAAGAGGTTGCCCTCTCCCGGCCCAGTAGTTCCGCAACTACTACCGTGGTTGTTTCCAACGGGGATCCCTCATTCCGAAAGGTTACTGGGCCGGCCATTAGGTCCAAAGTTGTATGCCACTGCTATGGTGCCGATAGATTCACTACTTCAGCTTAGTTATCGGACATTGCAGGCTGAGCATCTATTTATCGTATATCGCTCCACACCGATAAGAGGGATGTGTACCTCCAGCAACAACAAGAATGGAATCATAGGCTCCTATGCTGGGAGCATTTCGGGGTATAGGTCTAACCACCTCAACTCCCCGTTTATGGCATGCTATAGTTATTAAAGTCTCTCGACGCCGGGAATGGGAGATTACCGGTAAGCCAGATGCTTCGCGAACCATATTCCACTTTAAGGCATTTCGTTGCACTTTAATCACCCTCGTGAAGAGGCGCACTCCGATACCATTGATGTCCAATAGCTTTGATAGTAATGGCTGGATCTACTACTACCTCGTCCATTGAGTATAAGAGAGCAAATGATGGTATAGCAATGAACATCGGGATTATACTAGGAAATATGGTCCGAAGAATCTCGATAGTAGTTCCATGAACAATCCTTTGCGGGATTGGATTTTTTTTATAGTTGAAATGCCATAAAGCGCGAACTAAGATCCGTGAGACGAAAACCAAAATGAGAATGAGGAAGAAAAAGATATCGTGATGTAAGTCCATTATTCCTTGCATCATAGGTGTTGCTGCGTCTTGAGATCCTAATTGCCATGGTTCCGCTGCATCACAAGGAGCAATTGTGAGGAATAGACATTCTAGAACAATCATTTGGTTTGGTTCATTCTTTGACTGCTCCCCAACAAAAAGAAGGAAAGACTTGTAGAAATTTCCGTTGGTTGTTGACCAACAGAAAGCACGGGAATCCTTGGGCGTAAGCTTTTTCTCAATCTCTTTTTATTCACCGTTCACAGGCCACCTCAAATCCTATCCTCTACCACCAGCGACAACTAAGGCTTCACCTGCAATCGACTTTTATCTCTCACCTAGCGTAAAAGAGAATCGAATCCCTTGTTGGCGAGATTCTTGCCGAACTTCTTTTTTTTTTTTTGCGAAAGATATTCTTCTATCATCTTACACAGCTCTTTGTACTGTGATGTACAAATCATTACAAAACCTAACTGCTAATATCTCAATATGAGCATTACGGATGACCAAACTAAACAACAGTCTACTGAACTCTGTCTGCTTTCTTGGAGACATTTGCATCAATGCTACAAAACAATTCTTTAACAACAAAGATTCTTTACATCGCAGACATTGTTTCTATCCCACATAAGCCTACATCCTTCAACAACAGCATTTCACTTACAAATCAAGCACGTACAGAAGCAACAGCCAAATGTATTATTAATGAGTAGCTCTACGTCTCAGCCGCTCTCTCAGCATCTTCAATCCAACATACCTCCCGAGCATCATCATTGTTGCTTGAGGATTAGTTCCAGGTGATACATTGAAAGCTGAACCATCAACTACTCGCAATGCATCAACGCCAATGACACGCAAGTTGTTGTCCACCACTCTACCAATGATGCAGCCACCATGGTAGTGCCAAATAGTGCTCACAGTGCGGCGGCAGAAGTCAGACATAAGCGCACTATTCGACTGATTAATGGGCAATGCTGGCCCAATAAATCTGAAGTCTCTACCACCATACCACTCCATAAACTTGAAGTCATCCATAGAGCTACTTCTCAATACATCCCCAATTTTACGCATGCCATTCACACAGTGCTCCAAGTCTAAAGGGTTGGCAAAATAGTTGAACCTAACAATTGGATTAACTCTGACATCAGTTGATGCTAAACGCAGTGACCCTGATGACAGCGGGCCAATCATCAGAGTTGCAACAGTGAGGTACAGAGGAGCTGATGTTCGCAAGAAGGCAGAACGAACTGGCGATATGAATGGAATCACATTGGATGCTGCTTCTAAGTATGCCCCTGATTCAGTTATCCCGACAACTTGAATCAATGAGTGTTCCAGTGGGACTGGTGGCACAATTGTGATTCCATTACGTGGATTATCGTAAATAAACTGCCCAACAAAAGGCGAGTGATGCGCCACTGGAATACCCCAAGCTGAGAGGTAAGGTCTTGGTCCAATTCCACTCAGCAACAGAAGCTGCGGGCTTCCGATAGCACCAGCAGAAATTAGAATTTCACCCCTATCGCGTACCATAGCATGGTGAAAATGCCCAATTCGATCTCGATACACTACTCCAACAGCTGATTGCCTAGAGCCAGGACCGAACCCAGTATAGGCTAAGAGTATCCTCTCCACAGTGGCATGCACAGCCACTCTAATGTTTGAAGGCCTGGCATAGTTGAGGAGATCAGCAGCGCTGTGTCTTCTACCAGAATTATCGAAGGTAGACCCGCCAATCTTAGTTCCCAGCACATGACTGAGACTAAATCCGTTATAAGGACTAACCCCAGCTTCCAACAGTCCATCTCGAAATGCAGATTGCCAATTCTTCAGCTCTGGCCTAAAAACAATAGCTTTCTCAACCCAATCGAAGGACTGATTCACAGCTTGCAGATTCCAATGAATTCCTGACATTTTATAGAACTCCTGATCTGCCCTACTATAGAACCCAGCATTTATTGCACTACTTCCTCCTAGCACCCGCCCTCTGGCATTGTGGACTCCTTCTTCAGATATAAAAGCCTGGGCCGGTGACTCTAAAGCATTGACCTCTAAAAGCGTGGAGAGAAACCCATCTTGAGTCATTACATTGGGGCTATCTTGAGGAACTCCTCCACGTTCCAGTAAAAGCACCCTGTAACTGGTTGACAGTGTTGCTGCCAATGGACAACCCGCTGTCCCTCCTCCAACTATTATGTAATCATAGTAATCCTCAGAAGGAAAATCAGTAGCATTGAATACAAAATTCATGTAATTTGGAGCTGCAGAACACAAGAAAATAAACAAATTAAGGATTCCATATCGAAGCATCAACAACCAGTACTTATAATGCAAAGATTCAAAAAGAAAATCCAAAAAAGGAATAGCTTTTAAAGAAACCATACACAGCATACTACAAGCAATTCAAGCAGTTAATCGCAAAACGATCAAATAGAAAACTACAGCAGTATCCAAACAGAAGAGCCATTCATCAAGAAATCTACTGACAAATTTGGTAAAGAATTGGCAGCCATCCAGAACCCTAACTCACACATTCAACCGGAAATCATCAGTTATGGCATTGCGATTGCAACAAATAAAGAAACAATAATTGAAACGACAGATTCTCTCTAGTATAACACGATTTGTCTCTTTTCTCAACCAATTTCAATTTCCGAAACCCTAGGTTTTCAAAATCGTGATATAATTTTACATTTTCGCGCTAGTTTCGGCAGCAGTTATCAGAAAGAGAGGGAGAGAGTACCCCGCTGAGACTGCGCGGAGTAAATGTGTACGAGGAAGACAGCGAGAATGGCGAGACGGTGTAGAGAGACGCTGGAGGACTTCGCCGCCATTGTTGCTAAGAATCGTCGAGCTTCGCGGCGCTGATGATCTTTTGAGGGAGTAAGAAGCATCATCGTTCGTTGCGAATTCGGTTGAGCGCCGTTTTAGTTAAATAATTCGGAATTCGCGTTTAGTCCTGATAGTTAGTTAAAATTACGCTTGACACCCCCCCTGTACATTGGGTTGGTTGGGGTCCCTATCCTATAACAAGGAAAACCAAGACCAACTGATAGCAGCGCAGGTAGCTCATACCCTTTTGGAGGGCATTCTCTAATATTCTTTCATGCCTACTGACCCATCTTAGCCAAGCATTTTTCCTTACAGTGACATAAAATCAAGTTGATAGGTTTTCCAGGCTTCAGGATTAGCTTGCTGTTTCCAAGTTGATGCTGTTAAAGGAGGCTTGAGCACTCTCTAGTGCACATGGTCTCCTGGGTTGCCTCATCCCTTTATGACTGGAGGGCTCCATTAAGTCCATGAAGGGCAACCCAGATCGAATAGCCTGGCTGCATCAACAGAAGCCCAAGGCTTGAAGCCATTAGAAATATTTGGGAAAGATCAACACACCATCCTTCGTCTGTTCAAACTTCAAAATATCAACGCTAGTGCTCGGAGTTCTGTCAATCCTCTCATGCCTACCAGCGAATGAATCTTGGCATTACATTTTGGAATGTCCACCGAATCAAGTGATAACAAAGTTATTACCGGCTTCCTAATTGATATAACGAAACATTCCGTTGAAACGGTTCACAAAGGATCCTGAAAGATGGCTACTCCAAGAGCCTTGATATTCATCTGTATTCTTGAAAACTTCCATTTTACTAAATCAGAATCAAGAGGCTTAATTTCTTCCAAAGACAACGTTTCCGTTAAACAGAAAACTTGAAATAACTTGACCATCACAGCACCACAAAGTTCTTTACATGTAAAATTGCCAGTTAGATACTTAAAATGCACATGAATACTGAAACGCCACGCAGCCTACAAAAATCTCTTCGTTGTTGTTTTTTTTAACAACATAACACCAACTGCTAGAGGCATCCATGTCCATTTCCAGTTACCTTCCTACTGCCACCAAACAAATTCCTCCATTAGAATCCCAACAGGGAAAGAGAAGCCCAATTTGACATTTCATAACATACCCAAGTCAACTGAAAGTGATGTTCAAGAAAAGATGATTGCAAAATTTCCAACTCATCTCCGTGCAATTATTCACATGCTTACAGAAGTGTGAAACAAGTCAAACCCCAACTAAACTTACAAAAACTTAATCATAGTCATATAACAACCAGGAAACACAACATGGATTGATACCTAGTACCTTCTTTAAGCAACAGTTATGCTAATAACTAGCTTTGAAATCCTAATCTACAATAGATTTAGCAATCAAGATTCAAAAAGAGAGATGAGACACAAGTGACCATTGCTATAACAATCAGAAAGAGGATCAGTAAGGTAATGGATCATAGAGAGGCAACATATTTATCTAGTTATTGAATGAAAACCCAGATTCAGATTGATTGCTAAACCACATAAATTAGCTTTCAACAGAAGAAGAAGCCTCCAAAAATATCCATTGTTCAAATTATCTCCTTCAGCAGTCTGCTTTTCCCGAACAACCATTCGATTGTATCGGTCTTCTGGGGCGCTTTTTGCTTCACTTTATTTGAAGCAATGTGGGGTGGCCCTCCAACGGCATTATGCGTTGAAGGATCCTGCCTCACTGCGCCATCAGAAACTCGATATATCGATATCGCTGACGAGAGGAGGAATCCCGAGGATTATTCCGAAGATTCTCCGTTACCACATCCGAAACCGGACGGATCGAGCTGATAAGTTAGTTAAGCTCTTTCTGTCTTGGTTTAGGATGGCCAGTGTGATTAAATTGGCAAAACCGGTTACCCGGTCTACCTTTTCATCGATCACTGACCCGGTAGCGGACCTTCCGACGGTCCAAAGGATAGGTCAGCTTGTACAGGAGAGGGCTCCCACTCTTATACAATCCTACCTACCCTGGATCCGGACCATTCCATTGAATAAAGGAATGGTTTGGACCCCGACTTGGAAAGCCCTCCCATCGCTGTCGAAGCTATGGGAGCCGAATTATCCATCAACAGTTTGGAATGTATTATTCCATGAGTTCATGAACTTTGTGTTCAATTCACTCGAACTGGAGAAGGTTGGCGTGCCACCTATTGTTGGTCTGTTTGCCCATAGGACTATGTGGGCGTTTTCAGACTTTCAAGAAGTGACCGAAAACCTTAACGATGATATTCGGGAATGGCACCGAGGCCTGGGTCTTCTGGCTGAAGCTACATTGGAGAGCTATCAGAAGAAGTTTGACCAGACCTTGGTGGTTCCAAATCGTTTCTCGTCTGTGGTGGAAGGCGCTGGCAAGCGCCGCCTGTTTGTCATAGGTAACTATGTCAAGCAGCGCCTGTTGTTCCCCTGCCACGAATGGGCGATGGAATGCTTGAAGAGGATACCGTCTGACGGTACCTTCAACCAAACCAAGCCTCTTGAGAGACTAGTCAAAGAGTGTCCGAAGGAGGTCTTATATTCATTTGACCTCAAATCGGCCACTGACCGGTTTCCCGTATGTATCATTAGAGACGTACTCCAAACTATGTTTGGAAAGAGTTTCGCCAATATGGTGGTCTTGGGAGGTCTGACCCTAAATAAGATTTTCCTTCTTCCTCCCCTTGTGGGAACGTCGAGGGTTCTTTCTTTTATGACAGGTCAGCCTCTGGGGTTCTACGGTTCCTGGGCTTTGTTCGCGCTCGCCCACCATGTCATTTTATGGTTGGCGGCGGAGCAGGCTTATCCTCAACGGAAGAAACCATTCTGGGATTATGCCCTCCTCGGTGATGACATTGTTATTGCCGATGCGAGGGTGGCTGATCGTTATCGATCATTATTGGCTGATCTTGGTGTCAGCATCTCGGAACCCAAATCCATCATTTCGGATGTTGGCGTGCTCGAGTTTGCCAAGAAATACTGGAGGTTAAGACCGTTTTACGATCTGTCTCCGGTATCCATGAAAAGTCTAATGACGATAAGATCATCCGTCGCCCTTGTCGCCTTAGGCCATAAGTACCAGTTACCTTATAAAACTGTACTCAGGCTTGGGGGGGCAGGGTTTCGGGTTCGAGGAACTCCTTCCTCTCTCCGCGCACCTAAGTGGCGGCGATTGGAGGTGATTTTCTCAAAGCCTTCCCAGGGTCGAGGGGAACCTTTTGAGTGGTGGTTGGCAGGGGGTAAACCTCTGTCACCATACACAAAGGGTTTCCTTATTGACCTCCTCCGGAAGCAGTTCCGTCCTAAGGACTTGGTGCTGCCTCCTGAGGGAATGTTAAATGAGAGTGCCCGTGATCTTTTAGAACATACTGTCTTTATTGAATGGTTGAAATTATGGACAGTGTATCTAAAGGACTACAGTCTACTTCTCATGGCTTCCGATCCGTCGATTGAAGCTTT
>CM066203.1:55341699-55349199 GCA_033675215.1 Rhodiola kirilowii | reverse complement strand
TAAATGACCTGGTTTCAGAGGTTAGGAAACTAACTTCTCCCTGCCTGGCTTAATGCCTTTGCTATGGGACTAACCGAAGGCAGAGTTGGTTAGCTGCGGCACTTTCCTGTCTTACTCTTAGATGGAAATTTTGAATTGGATTTGACATTGGTAACTAATCTTATTTCAAGGCAAAGCCTATATAATCATCGCGCACTTTCGACTTCGAACCCTTGAAGCTAGGTTTGCTACGGATAGGGATTCCACTGAGTAAGAGAATGAGGAAAGGATGGTACGGGAGTCACCGCCCTACGGAGATTGAGCTCATCCGCCTATTGCTTTTTGATAGCGGTAGTAGGGGAATAAAAGAGCTCTTTTAGAGCAACTGATCCCAGGTTGGTGTCCTGAAGTGAGGACTCGTTCAAGAAGTCCTTTCTTTCATCTCTAAGTAGGAGTAGCTCTGATATTTATTATATTACAGGCACTCATCTTCTTCCTTTTACGATACGATGTAGCTAATTCAGAACTCGGCTTAACAGATCCATAAGCAGTTTCGGGTTCGAGGTGTGGAATGTGACTCGTTTTGAGTTGGAATGCCATAAGAAGAGCTCTCAATGTGTTCCTCAACATGAGCTCTAAGGCCCCGTCTTCTTAAATAGATTATTGCGCGAGGGCCCCATCACCCTAACGTGGAATCTCCCTTCTTCTGATTCCATTTATAGAGAAAGGGCTAGATAGGGAATAAAGCTCGACTCAGCGAATTGGTTTTGGCTAGAAAATCTCAATTTCACGGGATTCATAAAAAGAAACTGTTGAGCTCGTTCCCCGTTTACTAATGTTAAAAAACCCTCAAACCCCATCGACTGAATACGCGAGGAGTGTTTATGGATTCGACTTGTGGTATTTGTGGGGTAGCAACTGAAACGATTTGTCACGTTCTCCTCGGATGCACAATTGCGAGACAAGTCTGGGCTCTGTCAGATGTTCCGATGCCGAGGTTTGGCTTTTCCCTTGACTCTGTTTATCGCAACTTTCAACATCTTGTTGCGGTAATGGAGAATCGTCAATGGACAGAACATATACGGAGGTTGATTTCATGGGTTGTATGGCAGGCAAATCTGGAAAAACAGGAATCTATTGGTATTTGAAGGCAAGCTATTTGATGCTCGAAGTGTGATTGAAAAAGCCAGGTCTGATGCTGAGGTATGGTTTTCGTTAAATCAGACACCTGTTTCGACAGCCGGTCATAGACAACACCGACAAGCTGTTGGTGGGAGTCGATGGGTTAAACCTTGTGTTGGGACTCTTAAATGCAATATAAGTGGCTCGTGGAGGAAGAAAGAGAGGAAAAGAAGGCAGGACATTTGGGTAGGACATGAAAGTCAAGATTCAGGAAATCCCTTTCATCCTTCGTTACAAAGGCCTACTTTTCATAAGATAATATAGAGTTCCCCGCCTCCTTAGGTAAAGCTTCCTTCTATTCATCTTCCTCGGTAAGCTTCCCAAACCGCTCTCTTTACTCCGCTCCTACGAGACCCCGCCTTCGGGCTTATTTATTTTTCGCATTCACTTCCTTTATTTCTTTCAGCTACCCATTCCGAAGGTGAAGTCCACTCTTCCTTTACTCTTTGATCGAAAGCAGCCATATACGCCACCAATGGCAAGAAAGCCGAGATGCAAGACATGCCAGAAAGCCATATATAAGTAAGAGAAGAAATAAAGTATAGACGCTAAAGGCCAACCGAGGTAAGATACCACCATCTTTGTTCCAGGGCCCCCGACCTATTCAAATCCTATAATCTTTCTTCCAGGGCCCTCTGATCGGTTATAAGACAGAGGAATATGACCTATGGCTTCCTAGTCCCCCGAGATGTTGGAGAAGACTGACTTACTAGTCCCAACTCCTGTCAACAACCGGGAAAAGCACTTTGATGCCCGCCTTTGAAGGCGAAAACTCGAGTTTGCTCAACTCCAACCCAACTTCTTTCCTGCAGCCCTGAGTCAGGATGCCGGAATACCTAGTTAGCTTGCCCTAGGTTCTTTGACTTGAATATCCTTTTCGGGAAGAAGACTTCCTTCTTCTCGCATTCCGAGGGCAAAGAAAGCAGATGAGTCCCTTCCCCTTGGATGATTACCCCTGGGATCAGTAGCTCATGGCAACAAGAAAGAATGAGAATTCTATGGTTACACTCCTAAAGCAGCTAAGCAACATACGCCTTTCGACGAAGATTCGTTACCGCAAGTCAATTCAATCAACTTCTCCAATTCCATCACATATAGATGCGAAAACAAGCATTTTTTTATTATCTCTTTATTTAATATGAAATGTTTCCTGCCCTAATGTTACATGTCTTCTCTCTACTGAGGTAGGACCTTGGACAAGGGTTACCTGCCGACAACGCCCAGCACAACGCATTGGGTTTCTCGGGCTATGGTGTTGAAGGCTCTATTGGGCCTTGCTTTCTCGGTCAAAACTTCCCCTTTCGATTGAAGAGTTCTATAAAGCTAAGGCAGGATTCGAACCTGCAGTCTTTCGACTTACCTCTTCTCCGCTGCTTTGAATTCATATCCAAAAGACTAAGAGTTGACTATCAAGATGACAAGACAGACAGAACAACAGTTTGCCAACCTCTTAGAAAGAACGAGTGATCCTTGGGTAAGGGTCACGAGTGTAGGGTAAGCAGCATTTGAATTAGTTGTTCCTGTAGCTCTTTCTTCTGATTCTTATGATCACAGGGGCCGCGTCTTTCAGAGCCCTTCTGTGGAATGAGGGCCTAAAGGCGCCTGAAGTGGGGCAAGGCTTTGGTGAAGCGGGCACTTGACTCGAGTTAGTGTCGGCTGACGAGGTCCTTTCGATGAAGCAGCCGGAGCTTTGTAAAGAATGTCTCCCTAACCTGGATGACTACTTTAGTAGGGGCTTAACCTTATACCTCGGAGTAGCGAATGCTTCAATGACTTTTATCATGAGCGAGGGGAGCCGGGCTTTCATTGGAGCATTGGATAGGTAACAGTGAACCGCTTCTCACTTTCTTTTGTAGCCGATTGGTCACACAGGGCTGTGAGAGTGAGCAGCGGCTAAGCCAGCTGAGGAGATTGATATTGGTGCACATGAATCTCTTTGTCCTGCTTCCTTGTATGACCCACTTGGGACTGCACTACTTAGTAGATCTCTTAGGTAAGCGAGGGGTTCCTGGGAAAGGGAAAGGAGTGAGATTGGGGAACGCACCTAACCTCTTGCTAAGTAAGTAGGCAACTAACTCAAACTCTCGAATGAAATACCCCAGTCAGAAACGACTTCCTCTAAGGTTATACGTCTACCTGTACCTAAATGGAAAGCAAGCTTCGGCAGTTGTTAAGTAAGTGAAGAACGCTAACCTCAACTTCGAATCTTCTGGCCGGGATTTCCCCTCGGAATGCGCGATCTAAAGCCAAGAGCCCTTATTACTCTAGGTCCCGTGGGATGTTTATTAGGAGCTTTTGAAAGCCCTCTTTCGAGTTCAGTTCTTTTACTATTCTTTTTTCTTTTAATAACAGTTGCTAAGGAGTTCCCTCTTCCTATTGCTAATGATCAAGGGGCAGATGCGTCGGAAGGAAGTCACGCCATAAGCTGCTGCATTTTACTTTATAGTTTTTCCGGGTAGGTGTGCTTGAAAGGTGCCGTTGCCTCCGAGCTTGTAGTTCCTGTGCCTCTTGTTTGCTTTTTACTATTCGGATAGAGGGGAAAAGGGCCTTCTGCCTTTCTAAAGGAGGAGCCGAAGGAGGATATCTCTTTCAAGTCATGATTGATTACTCCGGAAAACGGTAAACTTAATAAGAAGGTGTACGTGGAGCTCAATCCCCTATGATGAGTGGACTGGGAATGCCTATCCAGAGAAAGGGCGTAAGCTATTCTATCTGTGAAGTTAGTAGTGATCACTCATTCTAGAACCGGACATGGCATGGAACTTGAACGAAGAAGTGGGTGGGCGTAGCCCAATCATGAGTAGTTCTTCCTTTAATAACAGAAAAGGAACGATCTCGAGTCTATCTGTTTAGGATTGATCATTCATGGACAGGGACTCGGAAACATGAGATTGAATGAACCAAATCTACAGAGTCAGTACCATCACTCTTGGTACTAGCCCTAGCTACGCTCCCTCACTACTTGACTCTTAGTGCGCAAGTTTAGGAACAGGTGCCAAGCCACCAAGAACCTAATACTCTTCCCTCATAGCTTGCTACATGAACCGTTCGCTCTGTTCGAGCTCTCTCTTATCTCTGTACCCTCTCCCTCTCTTCACAAAACCTCTCCTTGACAAGGACTCCCCTTCAACAGAAGATAAGAATTGTGTAAAATACGGATTCATTGACACTGAAATCGAGAATAAAGCAAAAAGATTACCAATTGCGAGAGCAAGAACATTTTAAGAGCGAAAACCGGCTATATCTGATCTTGCTTGATGCTGAGGAAAGGAAAACGCTCGACCGTTAGGGAGAGGAAGATGAAAGCTTGAAGGCAGGGTCAGTTCTACTTGTGGGATCCATTCTCCTTTCAAGCCGCTTATTAGCATTTGCCTCGAGCAAGCTCGGACTACTACTACTGAACGGAAGGGCTCATAAGAAGTTAGAAGAGCCCCATAACTAGTATACCCATTCGATCCACTCATTCGAGCTACAAAGACAAGAAGAGAGGTTAGAATATGCTCGACCAATAGGGAGAGGGAAGTTGTAACCTTTCTCTTTCTTAGCCGTAAAAGGTAGGGGATTTCTAACACGAGGTGGGTTTAGTAACTAAGGTAGCTACTTCTGATTCTTACTCTTATAAGGATGCAGATAAACTACCTCTTAAACAACCCTAGGTGAGCGAGGGGATGCTTGGGCTTAAAAGCGCGACCCGAAGTGACTAAGGTTACTAGTTCGATTCCTCTCTTCCTCTTCCGAGCTATGAATAACCTCTTCCGAGCTATGAATAACCTCTTCCGATCACACAAACCAATCTCAAAGGGGATTACTTCAAGTAGCAGAACGGGGGATAAGGCATCTGTGAGGCATTCCGAAGTTTAATTCCATTCTCCCGTATTCCCCAGCCAATGCCTTGCTCCATTCAGGAAACCGGAAGATTGCAGGAAAGCAGCTTTGCGTACTAGCCTTCGGGCCGATTATTCCGCTTCTTTACTTTAATGCACGGATATTCGTAGCTCGTCGTCTTGGTTATTGCAGAGCAAGAATCAAAGAAAAAGGAGCTAGAACAGATGCAGTCTTCTGTGGCTTAGGTTGGCGGAGTAAGAGAAGTACGAGTTTTTGTAGCCGTTGGGGTGGAGCTTCTGAGTAGCTGCCCCAGGGGTAACGACTACACGACCAGAAAGGCGTTCTCACATGAATCATCAATTAAGTGCGCGGTCATACATAATTATTAGCATGCATCTCTTTAAAAAAACCTTGAAGGTAGTCGGCTAACGCATGCATCCTTGGAATGGAATTCACGTACACGGCTAGCATGCGTTTGAAATCCTGAAAAGGACTGAGATTGTGTAGTGGGCTAGCAAAGGTTTCACGAAAACCTTGTAAAATGGCGGTGATTTGGGAGAACCCGAGTGGGGCATACTGAAAATTGAATCGAAAAGGCAAACGTTCTAAGTACTTCTGTAAGCCTATACTAAAAGAAGTGAATGTTAAACAACAATCAATATAGGAACGTCAGTCTTATAGGTACGGCGAACTGGGAAAGATCAGCCCGCTATTCATTTTTTAATAAGTCTATCCATGACACCAACTCTTTATTTCCCATTCTTCCTCTCAATCGCCTTACGGCTTTTGCCATTTGCTGTCGATCGTCCTACTTGCTGCAGCGGTTACTTTGGTCGTATCTGGTGCAAATTCCCATTTTTTCTAAAAAGAAAGCCTTCCTTGGTCTAATTTAGTGGAAGCCACCCTGACTAGCACTACAAATTGTCTTCCTGGTGGGCTCCTTTCGCTTCCCCATCGGTAAATGAGTTCTTTTCTAAGCTAAGGAAGTCGATGGATCCCCTGAAAGTCACCTCCGTGGTTTCCTTCGCTTGTAGTAAACGGGTAAATGGTCCACAATTATGAGAGTTTGAAAAGTCCTTATTTAGCCAAAACCGGAAAGAGAACATTAGCACGCACAGATGGAGGATACCCCTGGAAGACCCACTTATGCCTGCCCTACGGTGGCTCTTTAACGGATCCAATACCAAGACGACTTCTTTCATTTATGAGTTCACTAAAAGCCGAAAGAAAGCACCTCCTGATTCAAGAGGGAAGCATACTTGGACTTAGCTTCATGGCTTTGATCCCCTGTACGAGTAGTGAATCATTTTTCTATGATTAATGTAACCAGGAAGTCATTGAAAAGACCGGTCCGGAGTAATGTAGGAAGGTATAGCTCAGATCTTATCAAGACCATTCGTTTAATGCGCGAGGTACGAGGTAGGTGGGCCCAGATTCTTTCTTTTATATACCCTATCTTTATATATTAAAAATAAAGCGCTGCTTGAGTCCCGCATATGGCACGAAAGGGAAAGTAGGCCTTTGCTCCTTTACTAGATAAGCTAAGTAAAGTCTACGATCAGGAAGAACTGGTTTGGGCCACACCTCAACTCACAGTCACAGTTTACCGACCATCCATTTCTTCAGTCAGAAGGAAGGCTAGCGAGTTCAGCATTACTACCTGGGGCAGTCAAAGAAATCGAGCAGGCTTATGACTTGGATGGAACGTACAAAGTATATTGTTGACGAATCATTTACCAGTCACATCGGCTTAAGCCAGTCAATCGATCCACGTCCACGATCATCTTGATCGAATCGGAACAAAGTCCACGAAAACCATTCTTCTTTTTCGACCTTGTCTTCTGCACCTATCCCAGGGAGTTCAGACCGATCCCTTTCACATACCGATAAAAGTGAAGCAGCATTCTTTGCTATTAACTATTCCTCTTGTGACGGAATACGTTTGAGTCGAACTTAGTTCATCTATATAGTTTCATAAGGTCCCCTTGTCGAAGATGTGCCAACCAAGGTTCACTCTTTCTTGGCTAGTGTAGTAGACTCCATTATAGGTCATTCGGAAGGGCTCTGTATAGTTTCTATTTTTGGGCGTAACATTGTGGTTGTTCCCTCGACTGACCGAGAAAAAATAGTTCCAGAGGCATCTTCCATTTATATCGATTTGGGTTTTTCTGCACCATATTTGGATCTCCCTCTTCTTCGATCCGGAATTCCCAGCAAATCCTTGACTCCTCGAATACAATGGGATTTCACACCTGGCAAATCTTTTACTCTACCTCCTCTTATTAACACCATGGAATGTTCCTGCGAATTATGACCTTCGCCCGGAATGTGAGCAAATATATCATGTCGATTGCTCAACCGTACTTTGGCTATCTTACGGGGAGCTGAATTTGGTTTTTTCGGTGTTCTCGTTGAAACACGTGGGCGTACTCCTTGCTTCTGGGGACATTGATCCGAAGCTCGAGTACGGTCCGTGCGCCGTTTTACTTCTTTACCATGACGAATCAATTGATT
>CM066203.1:55328148-55331599 GCA_033675215.1 Rhodiola kirilowii | reverse complement strand
GACCCTGTTATAAGTTCTATCCATATCTGTTCTGATCGCCAACTCATACTAGATCCAGTTGTATTTTATTGGAAGTGAAAGAATAAACAAAATAAATTTGACTTTACTCTTTTTTTTGTTTCCGAAGGAACTCTCATCAACTAGCCTTATTCTAATGTGAATCTTTAGGAGTCTTCGGAGGAAGCCACACCTTAGATCATATTATACTAAATAGATATCCGTGGTATGATCTAAATCTAAGTCTTGAAAAAAATGAGATTTCATCCCGTCGGATCTAAAAAATCTTGTTTTTTTGAATATGAAGAAATAAAGAAACCATTGCCATTGCCGGAAAAAACTAGGCCCACTAAGGGCACAAAAATAGAGGGTAAGTTGTTGAGAGTTGTCATAGACTGGATACCTCGATTTAAGATTTGTACCTGTTATATATTGTTATAATTGTTATATAAGGTATTTTAGAATAAAATAATTCTATTTGGAATAAATTAGACTCTAATATAAGTGAATATATATATATAATAATTGAGTATCGAATAAGTGCAAAGAGGATAGAACTAACTAAATGGGCTTCGTTTTTTTAGCTTTCTACATAAACTATATGAATGATCCAACAGGGTTTATTAGTAATAATGACGATTATCGGTAAATTATAGAAGGATGCAAGACTCTATATAGAGAAAATTTTTTCTATATACATAAGTATAAGGAGAGGGTGAAAATTTTTGCCTTCCCCGAAATTCGCGAAAGGAAAAAGTCGCACTCTTGTCTTGTTTGTTGATAGAGACTGGCTTTTTGATTACTAATCATTAATATGACTAAAAAGGGATATCACAAAAAATTAAGAAACTTTTGATTCTCTCTTGATTCGCTCTACAATTGGATCTTATGTCACCAAAGAAAATTCCACTTTCGTATTTTCATTTTAATTCCAATAAACTAATTAAACCTAACATTCCACTTGTTGATTTTTTTTTTCAAGGGAAAGAAAGCATGGAGTTGAAATAACTCACTCAGAACACCTTTTAAAGGATTACGTGGTACGATTGGGTCGAATAAACCCTTTTGGAATAAATATTCAGCCGCTTGTGAACCTTCCGGTACTGTCTTATTCAATGTTTGTTCAATTACTCGTTTCCCCCGCAAATGCAATGTAGGCATTGGGTTCAGCAATAATGATATCCCCCAACATACCAAAACTCGCTGTCACCCCACCAGTAGTGGGAGATGTAAGGATTGATACATAGAATAACTTTTTATTTAATTGATAATCATATAAAGCAGAAGATATTTTAGCCATTTGCATTAAGCTCAAACTTCCTTCTTGCATCCGTGCTCCTCCGGAAGCACACACTAGAATAAGAGGGAGAAAGCTCTTGGTAGCATACTCGATCAAACGAGTGATTTTCTCGCCTACTGCGGATCCCATACTACCCCCCATAAACTGAAAATCCATAACCCCGATTGCTATCGGAATACCGTTTAGTTGACCTGTGCCTGTTTGAACAGCTTCGGTTAATCCTGTCTTTGTTTGATAAGAATCAATACGATCTTTATAGGGTTCCTCCTCCGAATGAAATTCAATGGGATCCAGAGAGACCATGTCTTCATCCAGCGGATCCCACGTACCTCTATCAATCAAAAGTTCGATTCGATCGGAACTACTCATTTTCAAATGATATCCGCATTGTTCGCAAATATTCATTTTTGACTTAAAAAACTTCTTATAATTTAATCCATAACAGTTTTCGCATTGAACCCACAAATGCCTGTATTTTTGAGTTACATCGAGATCATTAGAGCTTTTAGTTAAATCACTATCATTCGTGCTAGTTCTTACGCTGGCATTCTCGCTTTCACTACAATTTCCACTGTCACCACAAATGTAACTATAAATGTAACTATCAATACGGATTTGAGAATGAAGATAATTGTCAATACAACTATTAATGTGATTATTCCAAGTATATTTAGTATTGTACATGGAATGATCGTAGTCAGGATCATCACTCTTGGATGCATTATTCAAATAACTCGAATTCCTATAACTATAAAACAAATTTTCTACATCACTCAGTAAAGAATGATCGTTGTCAATTTCAAAAATCGAATTTTCAATATCAAAATAAATAGAATAATGGTCCCCATTAGTATCCCTAACTAAAAAGGTGTCATTAGAAATTAAATTCATAATGTCCCTGACGCCAAAAAAAGCATCATCATTACTGTACCTAGAACTCTCAATCCAAAGAGGAATTTTTTTATCTGTATCAGTTAGAACCTGCTTTTCGCTTCCACCGTTATTTTCAATAGGCCCAAGATTGTCCATTGATTTACTTAGCCTACACTTGTATTTTAACTCCTCGTTAGATAACATCGAATTGAACCGCCGTTTTTCCATAGAACTTTCTTGCCCCCTTTTTATACAAAAATACAATAGATGAATAGTCATTCGATGAAAAATCATTTGAATATTTCATTTCCTATCAGATCACTAGGATTATTAACTAATACTAATAACGAGTGAGTATTGAAAGAAATTAGTTTCTTTTGGAGGATCCGGGAGATCACTTCGTATGATAGAACCCCCTTTCTATTATATAAATCGAATATAAATATATGAGGTGGGGCTCCGTGTCGTGTTAAATTTGCATTCGCAGTAAAAAAGAAATCTTTGTTCTCTCTTATGATATGAAGTGCAGAGTTTTTTCGTAAAATCTCGTCTATCTAATAATATAGGACAACACGGAATGAAAAGGACAATATACAGGGTGAGTAAAAAAGTTGGGCTACTTGGTTTGATCCAAGGTCCACAATTAGAAGATATAAAGAACGAATCCAATCCTGATCCATACAGAAATTAATTGTGGATAACAACATAACAATAGAAGGATTTGAGTTGGTCTTTAGTCTTAGATTTTCTATTAAAGATCTTGTATATCTAGTATCTAGATATACAAGATCTTTGTATTCGACCCAATCTTTTGGTTTACTAATAACTAATAAAGAAAAGGTTTGAGTCAATTAAGGGAAGGAAGTTTAATTACTAAATTACAAAGTATCCATTGCTTCAAATTCAAATTTGATCTCTTTCCATACTTCACAAGCAGCAGCTAGTTCAGGACTCCATTTACAAGCCTCGCGGATAATTTCATTACCCTCACGAGCAAGATCACGTCCCTCATTACGAGCTTGTACACATGCTTCTAGAGCTACTCGGTTAGCTACGGCACCCGGTGCATTACCCCAAGGGTGTCCTAAGGTTCCGCCACCAAACTGTAGTACAGAATCATCTCCAAAGATCTCGGTCAGAGCCGGCATATGCCAAACGTGAATACCCCCTGAAGCCACGGGTAGAACACCTGGTAGAGAGACCCAATCTTGAGTGAAATAAATACCGCGACTTCGGTCTTTTTCAATAAAATCATCACGTAGTAAATCAACAAAGCCCAAA
>CM066203.1:55323148-55325648 GCA_033675215.1 Rhodiola kirilowii | reverse complement strand
TCCGAGATGTTAATGAACAAGATGTACTTTTATTTATCGACAATATCTTCCGTTTCGTCCAAGCTGGTTCCGAAGTATCCGCCTTATTGGGTAGAATGCCTTCGGCTGTGGGTTATCAACCCACCCTTAGTACTGAAATGGGTTCTTTACAAGAAAGAATTACTTCTACCAAAGAAGGGTCTATAACTTCTATTCAAGCTGTTTATGTACCTGCGGACGATTTGACTGACCCTGCGCCTGCAACGACATTTGCACATTTAGATGCTACTACTGTACTATCAAGAGGATTAGCTTCCAAAGGTATCTATCCAGCAGTGGATCCTTTAGATTCAACGTCAACTATGCTCCAACCTCGGATTGTTGGTGAGGAACATTATGAAACTGCTCAAAGAGTTAAGGAAACTTTACAACGTTACAAAGAACTTCAAGACATTATAGCTATCCTCGGGTTGGACGAATTATCCGAAGAGGATCGTTTAACCGTAGCACGAGCAAGAAAAATTGAACGTTTTTTCTCCCAACCCTTTTTCGTAGCAGAAGTTTTTACCGGTTCTCCGGGAAAATATGTTGGTTTAGCAGAAACAATTAGAGGGTTTAAATTAATCCTTTCGGGGGAATTAGATGGTCTTCCTGAGCAGGCTTTTTATTTGGTAGGTAATATCGACGAAGCTACCGCGAAGGCTATGAACTTAGAAATGGAGAGCAAATCGAATAAATGACCTTAAATCTTTGTGTACTGACCCCTAATCGAATTGTTTGGGATTCCGAAGTGAAAGAAATCATTTTATCTACTAATAGTGGACAAATTGGCGTATTACCAAACCACGCTCCTATTGCTACAGCTGTAGATATAGGTATTTTAAGAATACGCCTTAACAACCAATGGCTAACGATGGCTCTGATGGGTGGTTTTGCTAGAATCGGTAATAATGAGATCACGATTTTAGTAAATGATGCAGAGAAGGGTAGTGACATTGATCCCCAAGAAGCTCAACAAACTCTTGAAAACGCGGAAACTAATTTGAAGAAAGCTGAAGGTAAGAGACAAACAATTGAGGCAAATCTAGCTCTCAGACGAGCTAGGACACGAGTAGAGGCTATCAATACAATTTCATAATTCGTTTGTGTACCCGACTAAGCAAAAGAGATTTTGTTTCTAAGTTCTTTTGAACTGCCAATTGAATACAATCAAATAGAATCCAGTGAAATTAAATTCTGATGCAAATGTCAATTAATTTAAGAGATGAATATAAAAACTTATTAGATATCGTTGACTCTGCTATCTAATAAGTTCTACCTACTATTGGATTTGAACCAATGACTCCTGCCGTATGAAAGCAATACTCTAACCACTGAGTTAAGTAGGTCATATGACAAAGAGAAACAAACGGGACCCATCCCGTCGATGGATTATAAATGGAATATTATTTATAAGCAATATCAATCAAAAAGATCAAAGAGCTATGATGTTGGATCGTAGAATATTCATCTTGACAAGAAATTATCTAGATAATAAAATATGTATTACAAGCACAAGGGCTATAGCTCAGTTGGTAGAGCAACTCGTTTACACGTGCGCCAATGTTTTTCAGAGAAGTCCATCATGTAATCAAAAGATTTGATCTTCTTGAGAAATCAATGTCTTACTCCATGACTTTGAGGGAACAATAGCCTGACAAAAGGTTCGGTGCCTATTTAGTTATGCGCCAAAGAAACCGGGCCTTTGATTTGAGATATTGATAGGGTGAATATTCAGTTTAGTCAATGCTAGGCAGAATGAGCACAAGGACTTCAAAATAATCTCTTTTCATCCTATGAGCTTTAAGGTGTATAAAGTTGCATATTTTATGCTTTAAGCAGAGCCGATAGAGACTCTATTTAACTTAGGTTGATCAAGGCCATAGCAGACCTACGTCAAGATAACCCTTCTTTGAAACACTTTGGCAGTGCTCCTAGATCAGTAATGAATCAAAGGGCATGGAGCCATCTCCTTAATCTTTCTTTAAAAAAAAATATGGCAGACTAGCTGATATTTCTATTAGTTAATGAAAGAGCCCAATGCAAAAAACTGCATGTTGGGTTTTTGAAACAGTTCGACTCATTTTGATAATAAAAAGTTTGATCTGTTTTACCGAGAAGGTCTACGGTTCGAGTCCGTATAGCCCTAAATGAAATAAAATGATACAAAAATTTTATAGTTGTCATTTCCGTATTCTTTTCTTGTTTGGAATTGTGGAGTGACTTGGTTTATCGGAAAAAATCTATTTCCATAAGTTCGCTCACGGAGATTATTTACAGCAGAGCATACAAATGAAAACAAAAACGCATGTCAATAGATCCAAGCAGTAGTCTTATAATTTCGGATAAACAAACCCATTTTTCTTCATTAATCTTTGTATTGGTAAATTAATTACCTATGAATTTTCCTGTGCACAATCGCGGAATTGGTGATACTTTTTTGTATATCTACCCAATTCTGATGGGTTTTGGGAGTCAAAAT
>CM066203.1:55315648-55318148 GCA_033675215.1 Rhodiola kirilowii | reverse complement strand
TCGGTTTGAAAATAAATGAATTGCTAGTGGTAGAATATTATTCTCGTCAAACTTAAAACTCACTCAAATAACAAGGGTTCGAGCAATCTTACTTCATTTTCGACGAATGAATAGATCGGCAGCGAGAATTATATTCCTTATCTTTCCAATATTTTTGTATCAAAGGAATTAGGGATAGAGAACCCATACCGTCTAACTATTAGAATAATATTATCCCTTATTTGAGACATTATGGTCAGTAACATTGGTGAATTGGGTAACGTACGGAAAGAGAGGGATTCGAACCCTCGGTAAACAAAAGCCTACATAGCAGTTCCAATGCTACGCCTTGAACCACTCGGCCATCTCTCCTACATAATGATTATGGCCCAAAACCCGAGTGATTAGCGAGTTATTCATAATTAGATTATTTGATAGGTACGAACAATCAAATCAACCCTAACTATAAAAATAGAAAAGAAAGTTCCTTGCTTCACAGTTCAGGTAATAAAGATAATTTCATTTTATTAGTCTGTTTTTATGTTATTTCGTACTGTCCAATTCCTTTGTTTGTGGGAGCGTTTTCCTACGAGAGGTAATGAAGAATTTTAGAATGTATTGTTATCTATGCCTAGATCGCAGATAAATGGAAATTTTATTGATAAAACCTTTTCAATTATAGCCAATATCTTATTACGAATAATTCCGACAACCTCAGGAGAAAAAGAGGCATTTACTTATTACAGAGATGGTGCGATTTGATTCTTTTTTGATCATCCAAAGACACACGATTTGGGATAGAAAGAAAAAAGATTACTGAAAGAAATCTACACTTGTTGAAGGTGAAATTTATAAATAGAGCAATTCCTTCTGTCGTGTATCCTCGAGTAATGCCGCCTCAGATGCTTCAATTGTCGATTGGAGTATTGAGCGAAAGGTTACACCTATAGGTTCTATATTACAGGTTAATCCTACTTCACTAGTACCAATAGGGGGCATATGGGAAGAAGCACTACACCTAGAAATCAACAACACAAAAACTTTGTTATTTATTAACGATTAACCCCTTCCTCCTTATCAGGGTTGGGGCTAACAAGAATGGCTGGGACAACAAGCATCCATCTCGTTGGTACTTTGGATACCCGTATAACCGTCGAAGATTGTTGAAGTGACCAATTCCTGTAAATTAGGGAGCGTTGAGGACAAAGAAATTGTTGGAGTTACTATTTCATTTCTATCTAATCCTAACACGCTTGATGGTAAGAAAAAATCTTTTGCAGAAGGGTTGGCTAGAGATTTCTTGTAAAAACACTAGCCCCGCTCAGTTTATAATGAGAATATTTTAAGTCTTAATAAGTTATTATTCTTATTATGTACATAAAGGAGGAGCCGTATGAGATGCAAATTTCACGTACGGTTCTGGAACGGAGATTCGTGGAATCGAATGACGACCGTAACGGATGTCGGCTCAATCCGAAGGAAATTATGCGGAAGCTTTACAGAATTATTATGAAGCTATGCGACTAGAAATAGATCCCTATGATCGAAGTTATATACTCTATAATATAGGACTTATCCACACAAGTAATGGAGAACATACCAAAGCTTTGGAATATTATTTTCGAGCACTAGAACGAAACCCATTCTTACCCCAAGCTTTTAATAATATGGCCGTGATCTGTCATTACGTGCGACTCTCTCTACTATAGAAAGGAAAAGAAAAAAGCATTAAATACTAAAAGGCTTTCTACATATACATCGTTCAAAATAACGATTTTTATCAGCTGTAGCAAAGAAAAAAACTTCATATCAAATGAAGAAATAGATATGCCTAGATACTTTATTCTATGGATAAAGAATCTAATTGATAGAGGAAGCACCGTAAAGATCAATTAGCGGGGTTTTGGTCCGATACAATAAGAACTGCTTACTTATATCATTGTCATGATATGAAAAAAGTTAGGAATCCACTTATGTAATAGAGTTGATCCACTAGGGAGCAGCGGTGTAGCATCAGATCCCAAAGAGAGTAAGTCTTTTCTTTCTTATGAAGGAAAGTCTTTTTCAAGGATTCTATATAAATTTCTATATGAAATTGAGATAGTTACCTTTCAGAAAATTCTAACGATACAATAGGTAAATAAAAAAAATACCCATGTTTTATTCTTCAGAAGGTGGGATAAAAGATAAAACGAAAACCTATTAGTAATCCAAATTTTCGTTTAAAACTTATGTAATTAATCTCTTTTAGTTAACCCGATAAAAAGGAGATGGGTCTCTGGATCTATGATAACCTTCGTTGAATTAGATTAGATATGGTAGATTCAAAGGGGATACCAAATGATGAGCCGTATGAGGTAGTAAACTCTCAAGTACGGTTCTAAGGGAAGGAATTGACTCACCTATTCCGACCGGGGAGAACAGGCCATTCGACAAGGAGATTCTGAAATTGCAGAGGCTTGGTTCGACCAAGCCGCTGAGTATTGGAAACAAGCTATAGCACTTACTCCCGGGAATTATA
>CM066203.1:55298148-55308148 GCA_033675215.1 Rhodiola kirilowii | reverse complement strand
TCCTAGAACAAAAATGCGAGGTAGCTAACCAACATTCTAGGCGAAACATAATTAACTGCATTGATCTCGGTAGCTACGCCACCCACAGATTTAAGAACCTAAGGAGCATGAGTCATATATTCCGCAGAACGCCGTTCTTGCAAGGTTGTATGTCTTTTTCAGCCTGCTCAAATCCAAACGTTCGGACCCCGTAGAGGTTCTAACCAGGGAGCACGCAGATCCCAAAAACGCATAGTTCTCCTCCAAAAATGACTTCTCCAGTTGGGGAACGCATTAGATATTTACCTAAACCAGTAAGGTCCTTGAGCAGATCCCACGTTAGCCCCAAGACGCTGGTCTCGAACTAGAAAGTAATGCTTGGGCTTGCGAAGCTTCTGGTCCAGTGGGGCCATAAAACACACTAGGATTAAGCTGGTATATTTGAACAGACAAAGCAACAAGCAATGAAACCAAAGCCAGATAATGCCGCTAAACTATAAGACAAGTAAGCTTCTCCAGACCATACAAGTGCACGTCGAGCCCATGCAAAGGGTTTGGTTAAGATGTGCCAAATTCCACCAAATATACAAATGGAGCCTAACCATACATGTCCTCCAATTATATCTTCCAAATCATCCACACTAACAATCCATCCTTCTCCTCCAAAGGGCGATTTAGTAATAACAAAAATAACACCTGGACTAAGGGTCAAGTGGTAATTTTTCTTACATCTCCCACCCGGAGCCCAGGTATCATATACACCTCCAAATATAGACGCTTGATGACTAGAGAAAAGCACCTATACCTAACAAGATTAAGTGAATACCTAAATTGTGGTCATTTTATTTCTATCTTTCCATAATATAACGAAGAATGGAAAAGATTCTTCAAGAGTTTCCGGTCCCAGAAGTGCATGATAAATACCGCCGAAGCCTAATACTGCAGAGGAAATTAAATGAAGTACGCCAGATACAAAGTAAGGAAAGGTATCTATTACTTCCCCACCAGGACCTACCCCCAACCTAGAGTAGCTAGGTGGGGAAGTAAAATTAATCCTTGTTCATACATGGGTTTTTCTGGTACGAAATGAGCCACTTCAAATAGGTTCATTGCTCCAGCCCAGAATACGATTAACCCAGCATGAGCTACATGCGCCCCAAGTAGTTTCCCGGATAAATTGATAAGTCGGGCATTCCCGGCCCACCAAGCGAAACCGGTGGTTTCTTGTCACGACCAGCTAAAGCTAAAGTTCCATTAAAGAGCGTTTCCACGTGGTAGAACCTCCTCAGGGAATATAAGATTTTCATGAGGCTGATCTTGAGCTGCCATCCAAGCACGAATACCTTCATTTAAAGAATATTTTTGGTGTAGAAAGTCTCAAATTCAGGATCTTCCGCTGCACGGATTTCCTGGGAAACGAAGTCATAGGCACGTAGGTTCAGAGCTAGACCGACGACTCCAAGAGCACTCATCATAAACCGGTTACTGGTACAAATAACATAAGAAATGTAACCAACGTTTATTGGAAAAAGCAACCCCAAGATTTTGAGACCAAAAGCGATTAGCAGTGACCATTGAATAAGTTTCTTCTGCTTGAGTTGGGATTAAAAGCACGAAATGTATTTGCACCATCACCGTCTTCAAATAAAGTATTTTCTACCAGTAGCACCATGAATAGCGCATAATAGAGCAGCGCCTAATACACCTGCAACTCCCATCATATGAAATGGGTTCAACGTCCATTATGAAACCCTTGGAAAAATAGGATGATCGAAATATAGCTGCTACACCAAAACTAGGCGCAAAGAACCAACCAGATTGACCTAGTGGATAAATCAAGAATACAGAAACAAAAACAGCAATTGGACCAGAAAATGCGATTGCATTATAAGGTCGCAATTGAACAGATCTAGCAAGTTCGAATTGACGTAACATGAAACCTATTAGTCCGAAAGCGCCATGTAGAGCAACAAAAGTCCAAAGACCGCCTAATTGACACCACCGAGTAAAATCTCCTGTGCTTCAGGACCCCATAGTAACAACAAAGAATGTGCTAAACTGTTAGCAGGAGTAGAAACTGCGGCAGTTAAAAATTGCAGCCTTCCAAATAGGAACTAGCTAATCCATGTGTATACCATGAAGTTACAAAAGTTGTACCTGTGAACCAACCCCCGACAGCAAAATAGGCGCAAGGAAAGAGCAATAGACCGGACCAACCTACAAAAACGAAACGGTCCCTCCGTAACCAGTCATCCATAATATCAAATAAATCAGGTTCGTCTTTGGTAAATTTACCAAGGGCTATAGTCATAGCGATCCTCCTATTCAACTACTTCAACCATTTTCGAACACCTCATAGCATTTTCAGGGCATTCGCGGATTCGATCTTATTTGATTTCTCGCCTATTGCCCTTCTACCTAACGGGTTTCGAAGATAAAAATCTTTTCGACTCTAAATAGAAATGGATCTTGTTATGGTTCTTATATTATGACTTGTTTTATCTGTAGAAGACCGGAATAGCAATTGATTCCTATGGAACATCTAGGAACAAGAAGATTAAATCGGAAATATCGACAAATTCTTGCGGAGTAAAAAAAAAAGACCCACTATTCAAATTTTAGCTCTATCTAGTTTGAATATCAGAATAGTGGATATAGCCCCGATTCAATGGGTCAGGTCCACTTACTTTTTCTTTTGTTGATTTAGAACTCGATTTGATTAAAATAATGTAAAATAGGAATATATGGGTAATTCAAGAGACAACTTTTTATTCTCATTATAAAAAATATATTATAATAAAAAATCGAATAAACAAACGTTCAAAATTTCTAACTCTAATTATTCGAACTCATAAGAATAATAACTTATTAGGATCACATTATACGGTTGTTTTTTTTATTATATTATTAGTATTCTAAATATTAAATATTAATAGAAGGAATATCTGTATTCTCCAAATATCAATACTAAGACAGGAGGGTTATGAAAAACACGAAAGCACCCCTATCGGATTTTGAACCGATGACTTACGCCTTACCATGGCGTTACTCTACCACTGAGTTAAAAGGGCCCTTTTTATTAAATTCCTGACTGAGTTACTATATGGATAAACTAGATATATGTACATATATTCTATACATAAGTATATGCAATAGACTCATAGCGGGTTGTGGACTATTCGTTTTTCTTTACCTAGTATAGTTAAAAAGAAAAGGCTTATTGATATCAATGCAATAAATTGTTTCAATTCACAATGACCCTAATTACTTTTATTGAATTTCCCCCATCTGAACCTCATTCACTTGATACATGTACTTCCCAATTCGATTTAGGCATAGATCCAAGATCTTCATCGAATCATATGATCAAGAGATTCTACCTGTCTCCTGAACTCAATTTATTAGGTAAAAATTGTAGATTATTTTTTTTATTCCGGATTTCCATTTCTCTTTTTTTGATTTCCTAGTTTAGTGGGGAGATATAGATAGGTATATATCATCTTAACAAAGGTAAATCAATGAATGAAGAGTGGAAGAAATGAAGTGAAAACCTTTCTGAAAGACAAATTACTCCATGCGAGTATCTTAGACTTCATATTCTTTTGTTTTTTTTTTAGAGATTCTTTTCTTTTTATAGATAATATCTAATCTAATAAAAAGAATTTCACTTTCTAGATTTCTAGAATCAATTCGCAATTTTCCAATTTATATAGAATCAATCTATATAGATAAATATAGAATGTCGATTTGAATGAAGGATTCATGACTAGAAACGAGGAATCAATAAATTATATGGAATCATGACGACAGAAGGATCCGTCAGATCTAGTCATATTATTCTATTATATTGACAATTTCGAAAAACTAGTCATATTATGAACATAGTATGGTCGGTCAGGAAAACATGCCCCCATCGTCTAGTGGTTCAGGACATCTCTCTTTCAAGGAGGCAGCGGGGATTCGACTTCCCCTGGGGGTAGGGTACTATGAAAGGAGGTTGATCATGGATTCTAAATAACCTTAGAAGTGATTGTTCCTGGGTCGATGCCCGAGCGGTTAATGGGGACGGACTGTAAATTCGTTGGCAATATGTCTACGCTGGTTCAAATCCAGCTCGGCCCAAAAATGCGCTGATCCACCATGAATGGATAGAACCTATTTGTTTTCCAGAAATAACGAATTAGCAGGAAAAAAAGAAAACTTTCTAATATATCCCTACTTACATTTTTTTATAATATATCCCTACTTACATTTTTTTATTTTCTCTTTTTTCTTTGAAAAAATGGATTCTCAATCGATTTGAGAATAACAACATGGGTTATTAGTAATCCGTGTTGTTTTCACTAAGCATTCACGGAACTATCAATATATCTGCGAATCTCTGTTACAACGCAGTAATTCAAAATAGATGTTGAATGAAATAAAAATAATATGGATATACTTTTTAGGGGGATTGTAGTTCAATTGGTAAGAGCACCGCCCTGTCAAGGCGGAAGCTGCGGGTTCGAGCCCCGTCAGTCCCGACGTATCCAATATATACTCAAATCCACCCTTCTTTATTCGGATAAAAGGGTACGGGGAACATAATTTCATTCCCCCAAAAAGTGATCTTTAGTTATTTTTTAGCATTTACCATCAAAAAAATCCGTTCTATTTCAAATAGTACAATGTGGGAGAGAGCCATATGTGAATTAGTACAATTATTGGGGGCAGCATATTCAGAATTCCAGTAGAGTATCTACTGTATTTTTTTGATTGCTCCTCATCCTTGTAATGTATAACAATACTATATGTTTCTTTTTTTACTAAGAGCATTTTTTTGTACTAACATTATAAAATAAATTAAACATAGTTACCCTGATAGAACCCATTCAGGTTAAACCTATTTTTTGGTTCCAATTGTGTGGAATCTTAATTACTTAAAAAGATCTCTTTCCCACCGAGCAAGGGAATGAATCTTTTTTTTCCTTCGGGTCCAAAGAAACAACAAAAAAAATAGTGAATTGTATGGAATATTAGATCTTTTATACCAAGATTAACCTTTCTCACACTTCTTTGGTTGTCAAGAAAACTAGATTATTAACATTCAAAAAGGAATTTAGAGCTTAACTCCGTCCTTTTTTCATTTCACGTCGATGGGGTTGGTAATCAAAAAAGTGGGCAAATGGGCACAAAATGGCTTGATCGGATAATTGTAAAAAAAAGGTGATATATTATAGTATATTATGGTATATTTTTGGTATATAAAGTAAAGAAGAGAAAAACGGATAAGAAATAAAAAAATTATTGATTGGATTTTATTAATCCAATTTTTTATTCAGTATGGATAAAGGACCCTTCTATGTTATACTATTCAATTCTTGACAATTAATCCATGTGATAGCTCAGATATTCTTATTCATGATATTTGATCTGATTCAATAATCATCGCAATGTAATTCATCTCATTGATTGAATTACCGGCGAAAGAGTGATTCTCATCTCTAGGGGATTAAATCCCCGAGTTATTGCGAAGTAAAAAAAAACGAAATAATGATATTATGGAAGTAAATGCATTTATTGCTACTGCACTGTTCATTCTAGTTCCTACTGCCTTTTTACTTATCATATATGTAAAAACCATAAGTCAAAATCAAAATAATTAATTTGAATGAAACTTGGCTTCTTAGTTCTTATTAATGATTGAATAAATACAAAATGAATAAAAAAAAGCTTTGCCTTTTGATTCTTAATGAAATGAGCGAACGACAATCAGCAGTATTCTATGAGATCTGATAGTATGGTAGAAAGAAATATATTCATCTTTCTACCATACTAGTTACTTTTTAGTCTTAGTGAAGTATAGAAAGTCGGATTCTATCGATTAATATAGATCAATCAAAATATTGATTGATCTTCATATATCATATATGTGATATGAATTAGGTATATGTAATCTTAATATTACCCTATTCTAATTCTTTGTTTCATCCCATTTGATTTGTATTGATTCCAATCAAGCTAAAAAAAGCAAAAGACAACTCCCCTCTTAGTCTTACCATGCTAATTCCAAGGTTTCTTAGGTTTTTTTTAGTTCAAATATGAACTATAAATCCTGACATACATCGAAAGACTAAAATACATGAAGTAAAAAGCAATATGGGTATATATAAAACCTAGTTGTTTTTTGACATTATGAAGAAGTAATTGATTACACCACTGACCAATAATTCAAGGAGTTCTATGGGAACGGAACTTATTCGGATTTCGAAAAGGAGTTGTAAAAATGCTTGAACATCGAAAGTGCGTATCTATGTCATTTCAAAAAAAGTACTACTTTATCTTTGAAACGAAAGGAAACAAATAAAAGGGAATCCCCTCTTACTCATTGTCGATATATGTGGTAAAATTTGGTTGGTTTATCAGTTTAGGAAGAATTCGGTTGGAATCTCTTTCTGTCTCCCCTTTACTTTCGGAATACGAGCAGGAGAATTGTTGAAATATCTGTTTGATTGAAAAAAGGGTATTATTCATATAGTACATTACTATACCAGACCAGAATACAATGGAACTTTGAATTAAATAAAAAAATGTAATAATTTAAAGCGCTTTACAGAGCTATCTAGAAACAATTGATAAAGTTTGATTCATCAACTTAATTAGTAGTACTTAGAGTCCACTTCGTCCCCACACTACGAGTGAAAGGGAAAATGTAAAGACTACCATTAAAGCAGCCCAAGCAAGACTTACTATATCCATGTGAATGATGTCCCCTATCTCGATAAATATGAAGGAATTAGTCCATTATTGTTCACTAATAATAGTGGATCAATAGTGAACAGTCAAAAAGGATTCTGACCCAAGACTATTCATAAATCAATACACTAAATACACTTCAAACAAGTTTTTATATGATTTTTATAGTAGAAATGGGAACCATTAAGCCTACACAAAATAGGCCTTGCCATTCTTGGAAGTAGTACGGGAATGTTATTAATTGAACCCATAGAAACGAAAATCTATTGTTTCGTTTGTTGATCTTGATAAGTAAAAGGACATAAACAATGTGGAATGAAGAGAAATCATTCATCCCTGTCTTTCCTAATTTGATTTAATTTTGACTATACTCCCGATTGTCACTCTTGAACCAATCGGGGGATAGCCTATTTCATTCTTGGCTCGAGGTTAGTGCAAAAAGTCTTTCTTTTTGCACTTTTTTCTAAAAAAGCCAATTACCCATTCAATCTAATATTGATTGAATGCCTGCGCATTTATAGACTTTCATGAGTCTGTATCCAAAGTATTTTCTTGCTCTTTTCACACCCACTAATTCACTTGCCTATCCGGCTTAGTTCAATTTAAGCTAAGATCGAGAAGATCCAGTCAGTAGCCACTACATTGTAGTGGAAGGACTTTAAAATTCTCTTCCACTAGAATCTTGAATCTTAGACGCAAGGATTTAAATCCTTTTTAGTTTGAGAAGCGACAGATGCTTAGAATCAAACAAGTATCAACAGTTCTTTTGCGTCTGTGAGGGAATATAATTCATTGAGTTATATATCGGCCGAACATAATAAGGAATTTTGAGTCTTGTGTTGATCAGGCGACACCCGGATTTGAACTGGGGAAAAAGGATTTGCAGTCCCCCGCCTTACCACTCGGCCATGTCGCCAAAATGATATAAACTAGACTAACATTTTTCCCTCTGGAAGATTACTAAACTTCATTTTTTATTGTACTTCTTTCTATTGAAATAAAAAAATGAAGTTTTTTTTTTCACAAAACAACAACTCAGGACAAATTGAACCATTAACTATTTAATCTTAATTATTTAATTATTCTTGGATTTGAATCGCATTTTTTACTTAATAAGATAATAAAAATAAGATAATAAAATGAAAATGGATACAGAACTAATTGATATTTATTCTTTTCAATAAAAAAAAAGAGTTCTCAATTTTCATTATAACAGCAATTAGGAGTATATGTAAACCCTAGAACAAAAATTATTACAGGGGGTATCGAATGAGGTATCTTATCGATAAAATTCTTAAGAAGAAATTACCCGGAAAATGTTCTGCTTAAATTTTTAGAGTAGAAATTTTGATAAAACCTACGTTGCGCCGAATCGAACTGAAATAAAGAGGAAACGGATCTATAGATATCTTTCCGTGTTTAATAAAAAACCCTTCTTTCGCACTTCAATCATATTCTATGAATTTTGCTAAAAATAGGTCAACAAATCTCTCCTCTATGGGAATCCTTTTTTGAACAAACGAATCCACGAAAGAGGTTTAGTGCTAAAAATAAAAAAAAAAAGAAACTCTATATTTCAACGAATAGCTCAAATCTGAAATCCTTTTCTTTTTCTTCTATCCAAGGGGCTTGATATATGTAATATCATAATAATGGTAAAAATAGAATGACTTTAATTTGCTATTCTATAACAAAACTAGAGAAGTTTCAGTAGCATTTACCACTCTTTTTCATTTGTATCTGTTCGAAATTCTGGAACAGAAACATCTCTTTTTTTGTAAGAGTTGGTTAAAATTTCATGCGATTCAGTAAAAATACAAAGAATATTAATTCCATCATTACTAGATCGATCCATACATAAGATTCGATGAAGAATGAGCCAATAAATGGGATTTTTCGATAAATGGGAAATTAAAAATGCTCCGGGATGGAAATGAGGGAATGTCCACAATACCTGGTTTTAATCAGATACAATTTGAGGGATTTTGTAGGTTTCTTGGTCATGGCTTGACGGAAGAACTTTATAAGTTTCCAAAAATTGAAGATACCGATCAAGAAATTGAATTTCAATTATTTGTGGAAACATATCAATTGGTAGAACCCTCGATAAATGAACGAGATGCTATGTATGAATCACTCACATATTCGTCTGAATTATATGTACCCGCGGGATTAATTTGGAAAACCAGTAGGGATATGCAAGAACAAACTATTTTTATTGGAAATATCCCTCTAATGAATTCTCTCGGAACTTCTATAGTAAATGGAATATACAGAATTGTGATTAATCAAATATTGCAAAGTCCTGGAATTTATTACCGTTCAGAATTGGACCATAGCGGAATTTCGGTCTATACCGGTACCATCATATCCGATTGGGGGGGAAGATTAGAATTAGAGATTGATAGAAAAGCAAGGATATGGGCTCGTGTGAGTAGGAAACAGAAAATATCTATTCTAGTTCTATCATCAGCTATGGGGTCAAATCTACGAGAAATCATAGAGAATGTTTGCTATCCTGAAATTTTTTTGTCTTTCCTGAATGATAAGGAGAAAAATAAAATAGGGTCAAAAGAAAATGCTATTTTGGAGTTTTATCAACAATTTGCTTGTGTAGGCGGAGATCCGGTATTTTCTGAATCCTTATGTAAGGAATTACAAAAGAAATTCTTTCAACAACGATGTGAATTAGGAAGGATTGGTCGACGAAATATGAATCGGAGACTTAATCTTGATATACCCCAGAACAATACATTTTTGTTACCACGAGATATATTGGCAGCTGCGGATCATTTGCTTGCAATGAAATTTGGAATGGGTACACTTGACGATATGAATCATTTGAAAAATAAACGTATTCGTTCTGTAGCGGATCTCTTACAAGATCAATTTGGATTGGCTCTGGCTCGTTTAGAAAATGTGGTTCGGGGAACTATATGTGGAGCAATTAGACATAAATTAATACCGACTCCTCAGAATTTGGTAACTTCGACTCCATTAACAACCACTTTTGAATCTTTTTTCGGCTTACACCCATTATCTCAAGTTTTGGATCGAACGAATCCATTGACACAAATAGTTCATGGTAGAAAATTGAGTTATTTGGGCCCTGGAGGATTAACAGGGCGAACAGCTAGTTTTCGGATACGAGATATCCATCCTAGTCACTATGGACGCATTTGCCCAATCGACACGTCTGAAGGAATCAATGTTGGGCTTATTGGATCCTTAGCAATTCATGCGAAAATTGGTCGTTGGGGATCTCTCGAAAGCCCCATTTTATGAA
>CM066203.1:55290648-55293148 GCA_033675215.1 Rhodiola kirilowii | reverse complement strand
CAGCAAGCCACTGCTACATCTATTTCATTAGGAATTGACGATCTTTTAACAATACCTTCGAAAGGATGGCTAGTCCAGGATGCTGAACAACAAAGTTTTATTTTGGAAAAAAACCCATCATTACGGGAATGTACATGCGGTAGAAAAATTACGCCAATCCATTGAAATATGGTATGCTACAAGTGAATATTTACGACAAGAAATGAATCCTAATTTCAGGATGACTGATCCCTTTAATCCAGTCCATATAATGTCTTTTTCGGGAGCTAGAGGAAATGTATCTCAAGTACACCAATTAGTAGGTATGAGAGGATTAATGTCGGATCCCCAAGGACAAATGATTGATTTACCCATTCAAAGCAATTTACGTGAAGGACTCTCTTTAACGGAATATATAATTTCTTGCTACGGAGCACGCAAGGGGGTTGTGGATACCGCTGTACGAACATCAGATGCTGGCTACCTGACGCGCCGGCTTGTTGAAGTAGTTCAACACATTGTTGTACGTAGAACGGATTGTGGCACCACCCAAGGGTTTTCAGTGAGTCCTCTAAATGGGATGATGTCGGAAAAAGTTTTTATTCAAACATTGATTGGGCGTGTACTAGCAGACGATATATATATGGGCCCGCGATGCATTGCCATTCGAAATAAAGATATTGGTATTGGACTTGTAAATCGATTCTTAACCTTTCGAATACACCCAATATCTATTCGAACTCCCTTTACTTGTAGGAGTATATTTTGGATCTGTCGATTCTGTTATGGACGGAGTCCTACTCATGGCGACCTGGTCGAATTGGGCGAAGCTGTAGGTATTATTGCGGGTCAATCTATTGGAGAACCGGGTACTCAACTAACATTACGAACTTTTCATACTGGTGGAGTATTCACTGGGGGTACTGCAGAACACGTACGAGCCCCCTCTAATGGAAAGATCAAATTTAATGAGGATTTGGTTCATCCCACACGTACACGTCACGGACATCCTGCTTTTCTGTGTTATATAGACTTGTATATAACTATTGAGAGTGAAGACATTCTACATAATGTGAATATTCCACCTAAAAGTTTTCTTTTAGTCCAAAATGATCAATATGTAGAATCCGAACAAGTGATTGCTGAGATTCGGGCAGGAACATACACTTTAAATTTTAAAGAGAAGGTTCGAAAACATATTTATTCTGATTCAGAGGGAGAAATGCACTGGAGTACCAATGTGTACCATGCATCTGAATTTACATATGGTAATGTTCATTTTCTTACCAAAAACAAGCCATTTATGGATATTAGCAGGAGGGTCGTGCAGATCCAGTGTAGTCCCTTTTTCGCTTCACAAAGATCAAGATCAACTGAACATTGATTCGCTTTCTGTGGAACGAAGATATAGTTCTAACCGCTCAGTGACTAATAAGCAAGTGAAACATAAACTCTTTCGTTCGGATATTTCTGGTAAAAAAGAAGGCAATCTTCCTGTTTATTCAGAATTAAATCAAATCATATATACTGGTCGTTGCAATATACTATATCCTGCTATTCTCTATCAGAATTCGAATTTATTGTCAAAGAGGCGAAGCAATAGATTCATCCTTCCATTCCAGTCGATTCAAGAACGAAACAAAGAAACAATGCTCTATTCAGATTCCGATATCTCGGTTGAAATACCCATAAATGGTATTTTTCCCGCAGAAATAGTATTCTTGGGTATTTCGATGATCCTCAATACAGAAGAAACAGCTCAGGAATTACTAAATATGGGACTATGGAGGTGCATTCAATCGTAAAAAAAGAGGATTTGGTTGATTATCGAGGGGCAAAAGAATTTAAGCCAAGATACCAAATGCAAGTAGATCGCTTTTTTTTCATTCCTGAGGAAGTACATATTTTGCCTGGATCTTCTTCCATAATGGTGCGGAATAATAGTATCATTGTAGGAGATACACTAATTACTTTAAATATAAGAAGCCGAGTAGGCGGATTGGTCCGAGTGGAGAGAAAAAAAAAAAGGATTGAACTTCAAATATTTTCTGGAGATATTTATTTTCCTGGAGAGACAGATGGGATAGTCCGACACAGCAGCATCTTAATACCACCAGGAGCGGGAAAAACAAATTCGAAGGAATCAAAAAATAAATGGAAAAATTGGATTTATGTCCAAGGGATCACACCGACCAAGACAAAGTATTTTGTTTTGGTTCGACCTGTAGAAACATATGAAATAGCAGACGGTATAAATTTATCAACACTTTTTCCTCAGGATCCCTTGCAGGAAAGGGATAACATGAAATTTCGAGTTGTCAATTATATTCTTTATGGAAATGGCAAAGTCCTTTTTGGAATTCCTGACACAAGTAGTCAATTAGTTCGAACTTGTTTAGTATTGAATTGGAACCACGATAAAAAAGGTTCTTCTATCGGGAGGCCCATGTTTCCTTTGTTCAAGTAAGGACAAATGATCTGATTCGAGATTTTATAAGAATCGACTTAGTCAACTCCCCCC
>CM066203.1:55284833-55287333 GCA_033675215.1 Rhodiola kirilowii | reverse complement strand
ACTATTCCTGGAGCCCGCCAATTAGTTAATCACAGGCATATTTTAGTTAATGGTCGGATAGTAGATATACCGAGTTATCGTTGCAAACCAGCGATATTATTACAGCGAAGGATGATAAAAAATCCAGAGCTCTGATTCAAAATTCTATTGATTCAACTCCTCATGAGGAATTGCCAAAACATTTGACTCTTCACTCAGTCCAATATAAAGGACTAGTCAATCAAATAATAGATAGTAAGGGGGTCGGTTTGAAAAATAAATGAATTGCTAGTGGTAGAATATTATTCTCGTCAAACTTAAAACTCACTCAAATAACAAGGGTTCGAGCAATCTTACTTCATTTTCGACGAATGAATAGATCGGCAGCGAGAATTATATTCCTTATCTTTCCAATATTTTTGTATCAAAGAATTAGGGATAGAGAACCCATACCGTCTAACTATTAGAATAATATTATCCCTTATTTGAGACATTATGGTCAGTAACATTGGTGAATTGGGTAACGTACGGAAAGAGAGGGATTCGAACCCTCGGTAAACAAAAGCCTACATAGCAGTTCCAATGCTACGCCTTGAACCACTCGGCCATCTCTCCTACATAATGATTATGGCCCAAAACCCGAGTGATTAGCGAGTTATTCATAATTAGATTATTTGATAGGTACGAACAATCAAATCAACCCTAACTATAAAAATAGAAAAGAAAGTTCCTTGCATCACAGTTCAGGTAATAAAGATAATTTCATTTTATTAGTCTGTTTTTATGTTATTTCGTACTGTCCAATTCCTTTGTTTGTGGGAGCGTTTTCCTACGAGAGGTAATGAAGAATTTTAGAATGTATTGTTATCTATGCCTAGATCGCAGATAAATGGAAATTTTATTGATAAAACCTTTTCAATTATAGCCAATATCTTATTACGAATAATTCCGACAACCTCAGGAGAAAAAGAGGCATTTACTTATTACAGAGATGGTGCGATTTGATTCTTTTTTGATCATCCAAAGACACACGATTTGGGATAGAAAGAAAAAAAGATTACTGAAAGAAATCTACACTTGTTGAAGGTGAAATTTATAAATAGAGCAATTCCTTCTGTCGTGTATCCTCGAGTAATGCCGCCTCAGATGCTTCAATTGTCGATTGGAGTATGAGCGAAAGGTTACACCTATAGGTTCTATATTACAGGTTATCCTACTTCACTAGTACCAATAGGGGGCATATGGGAAGAAGCACTACACCTAGAAATCAACAACACAAAAACTTTGTTATTTATTAACGATTAACCCCTTCCTCCTTATCAGGGTTGGGGCTAACAAGAATGGCTGGGACAACAAGCATCCATCTCGTTGGTACTTTGGATACCCGTATAACCGTCGAAGATTGTTGAAGTGACCAATTCCTGTAAATTAGGGAGCGTTGAGGACAAAGAAATTGTTGGAGTTACTATTTCATTTCTATCTAATCCTAACACGCTTGATGGTAAGAAAAAATCTTTTGCAGAAGGGTTGGCTAGAGATTTCTTGTAAAAACACTAGCCCCGCTCAGTTTATAATGAGAATATTTTAAGTCTTAATAAGTTATTATTCTTATTATGTACATAAAGGAGGAGCCGTATGAGATGCAAATTTCACGTACGGTTCTGGAACGGAGATTCGTGGATCGAATGACGACCGTAACGGATGTCGGCTCAATCCGAAGAAATTATGCGGAAGCTTTACAGAATTATTATGAAGCTATGCGACTAGAAATAGATCCCTATGATCGAAGTTATATACTCTATAATATAGGACTTATCCACACAAGTAATGGAGAACATACCAAAGCTTTGGAATATTATTTTCGAGCACTAGAACGAAACCCATTCTTACCCCAAGCTTTTAATAATATGGCCGTGATCTGTCATTACGTGCGACTCTCTCTACTATAGAAAGGAAAAGAAAAAAAGCATTAAATACTAAAAGGCTTTCTACATATACATCGTTCAAAATAACGATTTTTATCAGCTGTAGCAAAGAAAAAAACTTCATATCAAATGAAGAAATAGATATGCCTAGATACTTTATTCTATGGATAAAGAATCTAATTGATAGAGGAAGCACCGTAAAGATCAATTAGCGGGGTTTTGGTCCGATACAATAAGAACTGCTTACATATATCATTGTCATGATATGAAAAAAGTTAGGAATCCACTTATGTAATAGAGTTGATCCACTAGGGAGCAGCGGTGTAGCATCAGATCCCAAAGAGAGTAAGTCTTTTCTTTCTTATGAAGGAAGTCTTTTTCAAGGATTCTATATAAATTTCTATATGAAATTGAGATAGTTACCTTTCAGAAAATTCTAACGATACAATAGGTAAATAAAAAAAATACCCATGTTTTATTCTTCAGAAGGTGGGATAAAAGATAAAACGAAAACCTATTAGTAATCCAAATTTTCGTTTAAAACTTATGTAATTAATCTCTTTTAGTTAACCCGATAAAAAGGAGATGGGTCTCTG
>CM066203.1:55267333-55274833 GCA_033675215.1 Rhodiola kirilowii | reverse complement strand
ATATCAAATAAATCAGGTTCGTCTTTGGTAAATTTACCAAGGGCTATAGTCATAGCGATCCTCCTATTCAACTACTTCAACCATTTTCGAACACCTCATAGCATTTTCAGGGCATTCGCGGATTCGATCTTATTTGATTTCTCGCCTATTGCCCTTCTACCTAACGGGTTTCGAAGATAAAAATCTTTTCGACTCTAAATAGAAATGGATCTTGTTATGGTTCTTATATTATGACTTGTTTTATCTGTAGAAGACCGGAATAGCAATTGATTCCTATGGAACATCTAGGAACAAGAAGATTAAATCGGAAATATCGACAAATTCTTGCGGAGTAAAAAAAAAAAGACCCACTATTCAAATTTTAGCTCTATCTAGTTTGAATATCAGAATAGTGGATATAGCCCCGATTCAATGGGTCAGGTCCACTTACTTTTTCTTTTGTTGATTTAGAACTCGATTTGATTAAAATAATGTAAAATAGGAATATATGGTAATTCAAGAGACAACTTTTTATTCTTCATTATAAAAAATATATTATAATAAAAAATCGAATAAACAAACGTTCAAAATTTCTAACTCTAATTATTCGAACTCATAAGAATAATAACTTATTAGGATCACATTATACGGTTGTTTTTTTTATTATATTATTAGTATTCCTAAATATTAAATATTAATAGAAGGAATATCTGTATTCTCCAAATATCAATACTAAGACAGGAGGGTTATGAAAAACACGAAAGCCCCCTATCGGATTTGAACCGATGACTTACGCCTTACCATGGCGTTACTCTACCACTGAGTTAAAAGGGCCCTTTTTATTAAATTCCTGACTGAGTTACTATATGGATAAACTAGATATATGTACATATATTCTATACATAAGTATATGCAATAGACTCATAGCGGGTTGTGGACTATTCCGTTTTTCTTTACCTAGTATAGTTAAAAAGAAAAGGCTTATTGATATCAATGCAATAAATTGTTTCAATTTCACAATGACCCTAATTACTTTTATTGAATTTCCCCCATCTGAACCTCATTCACTTGATACATGTACTTCCCAATTCGATTTAGGCATAGATCCAAGATCTTTCATCGAATCATATGATCAAGAGATTCTACCTGTCTCCTGAACTCAATTTATTAGGTAAAAATTTGTAGATTATTTTTTTATTCCGGATTTCCATTTCTCTTTTTTTGATTTCCTAGTTTAGTGGGGAGATATAGATAGGTATATATCATCTTAACAAAGGTAAATCAATGAATGAAGAGTGGAAGAAATGAAGTGAAAACCTTTTCTGAAAGACAAATTACTCCATGCGAGTATCTTAGACTTCATATTCTTTTGTTTTTTTTTTAGAGATTCTTTTCTTTTTATAGATAATATCTAATCTAATAAAAAGAATTTCACTTTCTAGATTTCTAGAATCAATTCGCAATTTTTCCAATTTATATAGAATCAATCTATATAGATAAATATAGAATGTCGATTTGAATGAAGGATTCATGACTAGAAACGAGGAATCAATAAATTATATGGAATCATGAACGACAGAAGGATCCGTCAGATCTAGTCATATTATTCTATTATATTGACAATTTCGAAAAACTAGTCATATTATGAACATAGTATGGGTCGGTCAGGAAAACATGCCCCCATCGTCTAGTGGTTCAGGACATCTCTCTTTCAAGGAGGCAGCGGGGATTCGACTTCCCCTGGGGGTAGGGTACTATGAAAGGAGGTTGATCATGGATTCTAAATAACCTTAGAAGTGATTGTTCCTGGGTCGATGCCCGAGCGGTTAATGGGGACGGACTGTAAATTCGTTGGCAATATGTCTACGCTGGTTCAAATCCAGCTCGGCCCAAAAATGCGCTGATCCACCATGAATGGATAGAACCTATTTGTTTTCCAGAAATAACGAATTAGCAGGAAAAAAAGAAAACTTTCTAATATATCCCTACTTACATTTTTTTATTTTCTCTTTTTTCTTTGAAAAAATGGATTCTCAATCGATTTGAGAATAACAACATGGGTTATTAGTAATCCGTGTTGTTTTCACTAAGCATTCACGGAACTATCAATATATCTGCGAATCTCTGTTACAACGCAGTAATTCAAAATAGATGTTGAATGAAATAAAAATAATATGGATATACTTTTTAGGGGGATTGTAGTTCAATTGGTAAGAGCACCGCCCTGTCAAGGCGGAAGCTGCGGGTTCGAGCCCCGTCAGTCCCGACGTATCCAATATATACTCAATCCACCCCTTCTTTATTCGGATAAAAGGGTACGGGGAACATAATTTCATTCCCCCAAAAAGTGATCTTTAGTTATTTTTTAGCATTTACCATCAAAAAAATCCGTTCTATTTCAAATAGTAACAATTGGTGGGAGAGAGCCATATGTGAATTAGTACAATTATTGGGGGCAGCATATTCAGAATTCCAGTAGAGTATCTACTGTATTTTTTTGATTGCTCCTCATCCTTGTAATGTATAACAATACTATATGTTTCTTTTTTTACTAAGAGCATTTTTTGTACTAACATTATAAAATAAATTAAACATAGTTACCCTGATAGAACCCATTCAGGTTAAACCTATTTTTTGGTTCCAATTGTGTGGAATCTTAATTACTAAAAAGAATCTCTTCCCACCGAGCAAGGGAATGAATCTTTTTTTTCCTTCGGGTCCAAAGAAACAACAAAAAAAATAGTGAATTGTATGGAATATTAGATCTTTTATACCAAGATTAACCTTTCTCACACTTCTTTGGTTGTCAAGAAAACTAGATTATTAACATTCAAAAAGGAATTTAGAGCTTAACTCCGTCCTTTTTTCATTTCACGTCGATGGGTTGGTAATCAAAAAAGTGGGCAAATGGGCACAAAATGCTTGATCGGATAATTGTAAAAAAAAGGTGATATATTATAGTATATTATGGTATATTTTTGGTATATAAAGTAAAGAAGAGAAAAACGGATAAGAAATAAAAAATTATTGATTGGATTATTAATCCAATTTTTTATTCAGTATGGATAAAGGACCCTTCTATGTTATACTATTCAATTCTTGACAATTAATCCATGTGATAGCTCAGATATTCTTATTCATGATATTGATCTGATTCAATATCATCGCAATGTAATTCATCTCATTGAATTGAATTTACCGGCGAAAGAGTGATTCCTCATCTCTAGGGGATTAAATCCCGAGTTATTGCGAAGTAAAAAAAAACGAAATAATGATATTATGGAAGTAAATATTCTTGCATTTATTGCTACTGCACTGTTCATTCTAGTTCCTACTGCCTTTTTACTTATCATATATGTAAAAACCATAAGTCAAAATCAAAATAATTAATTTGAATGAAACTTGGCTTCTTAGTTCTTATTAATGATTGAATAAATACAAAATGAATAAAAAAAAAGCTTTGCCTTTTGATTCTTAATGAAATGAGCGAACGACAATCAGCAGTATTCTATGAGATCTGATAGTATGGTAGAAAGAAATATATTCATCTTTCTACCATACTAGTTACTTTTTTAGTCTTAGTGAAGTATAGAAAGTCGGATTCTATCGATTAATATAGATCAATCAAAATATTGATTGATCTTCATATATCATATATGTGATATGAATTAGGTATATGTAATCTTAATATTACCCTATTCTAATTCTTTGTTTCATCCATTTGATTTGTATTGATTCCAATCAAGCTAAAAAAAGCAAAAGACAACTCCCCTCTTAGTCTTACCATGCTAATTCCAAGGTTTCTTAGGTTTTTTTTAGTTCAAATATGAACTATAAATCCTGACATACATCGAAAGACTAAAATACATGAAGTAAAAAGCAATATGGGTATATATAAAACCTAGTTGTTTTTTGACATTATGAAGAAGTAATTGATTACACCACTGACCAATAATTCAAGGAGTTCTATGGGAACGGAACTTATTCGGATTTCGAAAAGGAGTTGTAAAAATGCTTGAACATCGAAAGTGCGTATCTATGTCATTTCAAAAAAGTACTACTTTATCTTTGAAAACGAAAGGAAACAAATAAAAGGGAATCCCCTCTTACTCATTGTCGATATATGTGGTAAAATTTGGTTGGTTTATCAGTTTAGGAAGAATTCGGTTGGAATCTCTTTCTGTCTCCCCTTTACTTTCGGAATACGAGCAGGAGAATTGTTGAAATATCTGTTTGATTGAAAAAAGGGTATTATTCATATAGTACATTACTATACCAGACCAGAATACAATGGAACTTTGAATTAAATAAAAAAATGTAATAATTTAAAGCGCTTTACAGAGCTATCTAGAAAACAATTGATAAAGTTTGATTCATCAACTTAATTAGTAGTACTTAGAGTCCACTTCGTCCCCACACTACGAGTGAAAGGGAAAATGTAAAGACTACCATTAAAGCAGCCCAAGCAAGACTTACTATATCCATGTGAATGATGTCCCCTATCTCGATAAATATGAAGGAATTAGTCCATTATTGTTCACTAATAATAGTGGATCAATAGTGAACAGTCAAAAAGGATTCTGACCCAAGACTATTCATAAATCAATACACTAAATACACTTCAAACAAGTTTTTATATGATTTTTATAGTAGAAATGGGAACCATTAAGCCTACACAAAATAGGCCTTGCCATTCTTGGAAGTAGTACGGGAATGTTATTAATTGAACCCATAGAAACGAAAATCTATTGTTTCGTTTGTTGATCTTGATAAGTAAAAGACATAAACAATGTGGAATGAAGAGAAATCATTCATCCCTGTCTTTCCTAATTTGATTTAATTTTGACTATACTCCCGATTGTCACTCTTGAACCAATCGGGGGATAGCCTATTTCATTCTTGGCTCGAGGTTAGTGCAAAAAGTCTTTCTTTTTGCACTTTTTTCTAAAAAAGCCAATTACCCATTCAATCTAATATTGATTGAATGCCTGCGCATTTATAGACTTTCATGAGTCTGTATCCAAAGTATTTTCTTGCTCTTTTCACACCCACTAATTCACTTGCCTATCCGGCTTAGTTCAATTTAAGCTAAGATCGAGAAGATCCAGTCAGTAGCCACTACATTGTAGTGGAAGGACTTTAAAATTCTCTTCCACTAGAATCTTGAATCTTAGACGCAAGGATTTAAATCCTTTTTAGTTTTGAGAAGCGACAGATGCTTAGAATCAAACAAGTATCAACAGTTCTTTTGCGTCTGTGAGGGAATATAATTCATTGAGTTATATATCGGCCGAACATAATAAGGAATTTTGAGTCTTGTGTTGATCAGGCGACACCCGGATTTGAACTGGGGAAAAAGGATTTGCAGTCCCCCGCCTTACCACTCGGCCATGTCGCCAAAATGATATAAACTAGACTAACATTTTTCCCTCTGGAAGATTACTAAACTTCATTTTTTATTGTACTTCTTTCTATTGAAATAAAAAAATGAAGTTTTTTTTTTCACAAAACAACAACTCAGGACAAATTGAACCATTAACTATTTAATCTTAATTATTTAATTATTCTTGGATTTGAATCGCATTTTTTACTTAATAAGATAATAAAAATAAGATAATAAAATGAAAATGGATACAGAACTAATTGATATTTATTCTTTTCAATAAAAAAAAAGAGTTCTCAATTTTCATTATAACAGCAATTAGGAGTATATGTAAACCCTAGAACAAAAATTATTACAGGGGGTATCGAATGAGGTATCTTATCGATAAAATTCTTAAGAAGAAATTACCCGGAAAATGTTCTGCTTAAATTTTTAGAGTAGAAATTTTGATAAAACCTACGTTGCGCCGAATCGAACTGAAATAAAAGAGGAAACGGATCTATAGATATCTTTCCGTGTTTAATAAAAAACCCTTCTTTCGCACTTCAATCATATTCTATGAATTTTGCTAAAAATAGGTCAACAAATCTCTCCTCTATGGGAATCCTTTTTTGAACAAACGAATCCACGAAAGAGGTTTAGTGCTAAAAATAAAAAAAAAAAGAAACTCTATATTTCAACGAATAGCTCAAATCTGAAATCCTTTTCTTTTTCTTCTATCCAAGGGGCTTGATATATGTAATATCATAATAATGGTAAAAATAGAATGACTTTAATTTGCTATTCTATAACAAAACTAGAGAAGTTTCAGTAGCATTTACCACTCTTTTTCATTTGTATCTGTTCGAAATTCTGGAACAGAAACATCTCTTTTTTTGTAAGAGTTGGTTAAAATTTCATGCGATTCAGTAAAAATACAAAGAATATTAATTCCATCATTACTAGATCGATCCATACATAAGATTCGATGAAGAATGAGCCAATAAATGGGATTTTTCGATAAATGGGAAATTAAAAATGCTCCGGGATGGAAATGAGGGAATGTCCACAATACCTGGTTTTAATCAGATACAATTTGAGGGATTTTGTAGGTTTCTTGGTCATGGCTTGACGGAAGAACTTTATAAGTTTCCAAAAATTGAAGATACCGATCAAGAAATTGAATTTCAATTATTTGTGGAAACATATCAATTGGTAGAACCCTCGATAAATGAACGAGATGCTATGTATGAATCACTCACATATTCGTCTGAATTATATGTACCCGCGGGATTAATTTGGAAAACCAGTAGGGATATGCAAGAACAAACTATTTTTATTGGAAATATCCCTCTAATGAATTCTCTCGGAACTTCTATAGTAAATGGAATATACAGAATTGTGATTAATCAAATATTGCAAAGTCCTGGAATTTATTACCGTTCAGAATTGGACCATAGCGGAATTTCGGTCTATACCGGTACCATCATATCCGATTGGGGGGGAAGATTAGAATTAGAGATTGATAGAAAAGCAAGGATATGGGCTCGTGTGAGTAGGAAACAGAAAATATCTATTCTAGTTCTATCATCAGCTATGGGGTCAAATCTACGAGAAATCATAGAGAATGTTTGCTATCCTGAAATTTTTTTGTCTTTCCTGAATGATAAGGAGAAAAATAAAATAGGGTCAAAAGAAAATGCTATTTTGGAGTTTTATCAACAATTTGCTTGTGTAGGCGGAGATCCGGTATTTTCTGAATCCTTATGTAAGGAATTACAAAAGAAATTCTTTCAACAACGATGTGAATTAGGAAGGATTGGTCGACGAAATATGAATCGGAGACTTAATCTTGATATACCCCAGAACAATACATTTTTGTTACCACGAGATATATTGGCAGCTGCGGATCATTTGCTTGCAATGAAATTTGGAATGGGTACACTTGACGATATGAATCATTTGAAAAATAAACGTATTCGTTCTGTAGCGGATCTCTTACAAGATCAATTTGGATTGGCTCTGGCTCGTTTAGAAAATGTGGTTCGGGGAACTATATGTGGAGCAATTAGACATAAATTAATACCGACTCCTCAGAATTTGGTAACTTCGACTCCATTAACAACCACTTTTGAATCTTTTTTCGGCTTACACCCATT
>CM066203.1:55259833-55262333 GCA_033675215.1 Rhodiola kirilowii | reverse complement strand
ACTAATTCGTAAATTTATCCCCGAATCAAGATCGAGAAAAGGAAGTTTTCCAATCACTGACTCAAACCTATTGTCGAATCCTACTCAGTAGAATATGGAGGTACTTATGGCAGAACGGGCCAATCTGGTCTTTCACAATAAAGTGATAGATGGAACTGCCATGAAACGACTTATTAGCAGATTAATAGATCACTTCGGAATGGCATATACATCACACATCTTGGATCAAGTAAAGACTCTGGGTTTTCCAGCAAGCCACTGCTACATCTATTTCATTAGGAATTGACGATCTTTTAACAATACCTTCGAAAGGATGGCTAGTCCAGGATGCTGAACAACAAAGTTTTATTTTGGAAAAAAACCATCATTACGGGAATGTACATGCGGTAGAAAAATTACGCCAATCCATTGAAATATGGTATGCTACAAGTGAATATTTACGACAAGAAATGAATCCTAATTTCAGGATGACTGATCCCTTTAATCCAGTCCATATAATGTCCTTTTTCGGGAGCTAGAGGAAATGTATCTCAAGTACACCAATTAGTAGGTATGAGAGGATTAATGTCGGATCCCCAAGGGACAAATGATTGATTTACCCATTCAAAGCAATTTACGTGAAGGACTCTCTTTAACGGAATATATAATTTCTTGACTACGGAGCACGCAAGGGGGTTGTGGATACCGCTGTACGAACATCAGATGCTGGCTACCTGACGCGCCGGCTTGTTGAAGTAGTTCAACACATTGTTGTACGTAGAACGGATTGTGGCACCACCCAAGGGTTTTCAGTGAGTCCTCTAAATGGGATGATGTCGGAAAAAGTTTTTATTCAAACATTTGATTGGGCGTGTACTAGCAGACGATATATATATGGGCCCCGCGATGCATTGCCATTCGAAATAAAGATATTGGTATTGGACTTGTAAATCGATTCTTAACCTTTCGAATACACCCAATATCTATTCGAACTCCCTTTACTTGTAGGAGTATATTTTGGATCTGTCGATTCTGTTATGGACGGAGTCCTACTCATGGCGACCTGGTCGAATTGGGCGAAGCTGTAGGTATTATTGCGGGTCAATCTATTGGAGAACCGGGTACTCAACTAACATTACGAACTTTTCATACTGGTGGAGTATTCACTGGGGGTACTGCAGAACACGTACGAGCCCCCTCTAATGGAAAGATCAAATTTAATGAGGATTTGGTTCATCCCACACGTACACGTCACGGACATCCTGCTTTTCTGTGTTATATAGACTTGTATATAACTATTGAGAGTGAAGACATTCTACATAATGTGAATATTCCACCTAAAAGTTTTCTTTTAGTCCAAAATGATCAATATGTAGAATCCGAACAAGTGATTGCTGAGATTCGGGCAGGAACATACACTTTAAATTTTAAAGAGAAGGTTCGAAAACATATTTATTCTGATTCAGAGGGAGAAATGCACTGGAGTACCAATGTGTACCATGCATCTGAATTTACATATGGTAATGTTCATTTCTTACCAAAACAAAGCCATTTATGGATATTAGCAGGAGGGTCGTGCAGATCCAGTGTAGTCCCTTTTTCGCTTCACAAAGATCAAGATCAACTGAACATTGATTCGCTTTCTGTGGAACGAAGATATAGTTCTAAACCGCTCAGTGACTAATAAGCAAGTGAAACATAAACTCTTTCGTTCGGATATTTCTGGTAAAAAAGAAGGCAATCTTCCTGTTTATTCAGAATTAAATCAAATCATATATACTGGTCGTTGCAATATACTATATCCTGCTATTCTCTATCAGAATTCGAATTTATTGTCAAAGAGGCGAAGCAATAGATTCATCCTTCCATTCCAGTCGATTCAAGAACGAAACAAAGAAACAATGCTCTATTCAGATTCCGATATCTCGGTTGAAATACCCCAACAAATGGTATTTTCCGCAGAAATAGTATTCTTGGGTATTTCGATGATCCTCAATACAGAAGAAACAGCTCAGGAATTACTAAATATGGGACTATGGAGGTGCATTCAATCGTAAAAAAAGAGGATTTGGTTGATTATCGAGGGGCAAAAGAATTTAAGCCAAGATACCAAATGCAAGTAGATCGCTTTTTTTTCATTCCTGAGAAGTACATATTTTGCCTGGATCTTCTTCCATAATGGTGCGGAATAATAGTATCATTGTAGGAGATACACTAATTACTTTAAATATAAGAAGCCGAGTAGGCGGATTGGTCCGAGTGGAGAGAAAAAAAAAAAGGATTGAACTTCAAATATTTTCTGGAGATATTTATTTTCCTGGAGAGACAGATGGGATAGTCCGACACAGCAGCATCTTAATACCACCAGGAGCGGGAAAAACAAATTCGAAGGAATCCAAAAAATAAATGGAAAAATTGGATTTATGTCCAAGGGATCACACCGACCAAGGACAAAGTATTTTGTTTTGGTTCGACCTGTAGAAACATATGAAATAGCAGACGGTATAAATTTATCAACACT
>CM066203.1:55256865-55259733 GCA_033675215.1 Rhodiola kirilowii | reverse complement strand
AATATTAGATCTTTTATACCAAGATTAACCTTTCTCACACTTCTTTGGTTGTCAAGAAAACTAGATTATTAACATTCAAAAAGGAATTTAGAGCTTAACTCCGTCCTTTTTTCATTTCACGTCGATGGGTTGGTAATCAAAAAAGTGGGCAAATGGGCACAAAATGCTTGATCGGATAATTGTAAAAAAAAGGTGATATATTATAGTATATTATGGTATATTTTTGGTATATAAAGTAAAGAAGAGAAAAACGGATAAGAAATAAAAAATTATTGATTGGATTATTAATCCAATTTTTTATTCAGTATGGATAAAGGACCCTTCTATGTTATACTATTCAATTCTTGACAATTAATCCATGTGATAGCTCAGATATTCTTATTCATGATATTGATCTGATTCAATATCATCGCAATGTAATTCATCTCATTGAATTGAATTTACCGGCGAAAGAGTGATTCCTCATCTCTAGGGGATTAAATCCCGAGTTATTGCGAAGTAAAAAAAAACGAAATAATGATATTATGGAAGTAAATATTCTTGCATTTATTGCTACTGCACTGTTCATTCTAGTTCCTACTGCCTTTTTACTTATCATATATGTAAAAACCATAAGTCAAAATCAAAATAATTAATTTGAATGAAACTTGGCTTCTTAGTTCTTATTAATGATTGAATAAATACAAAATGAATAAAAAAAAGCTTTGCCTTTTGATTCTTAATGAAATGAGCGAACGACAATCAGCAGTATTCTATGAGATCTGATAGTATGGTAGAAAGAAATATATTCATCTTTCTACCATACTAGTTACTTTTTTAGTCTTAGTGAAGTATAGAAAGTCGGATTCTATCGATTAATATAGATCAATCAAAATATTGATTGATCTTCATATATCATATATGTGATATGAATTAGGTATATGTAATCTTAATATTACCCTATTCTAATTCTTTGTTTCATCCATTTGATTTGTATTGATTCCAATCAAGCTAAAAAAAGCAAAAGACAACTCCCCTCTTAGTCTTACCATGCTAATTCCAAGGTTTCTTAGGTTTTTTTTAGTTCAAATATGAACTATAAATCCTGACATACATCGAAAGACTAAAATACATGAAGTAAAAAGCAATATGGGTATATATAAAACCTAGTTGTTTTTTGACATTATGAAGAAGTAATTGATTACACCACTGACCAATAATTCAAGGAGTTCTATGGGAACGGAACTTATTCGGATTTCGAAAAGGAGTTGTAAAAATGCTTGAACATCGAAAGTGCGTATCTATGTCATTTCAAAAAAGTACTACTTTATCTTTGAAAACGAAAGGAAACAAATAAAAGGGAATCCCCTCTTACTCATTGTCGATATATGTGGTAAAATTTGGTTGGTTTATCAGTTTAGGAAGAATTCGGTTGGAATCTCTTTCTGTCTCCCCTTTACTTTCGGAATACGAGCAGGAGAATTGTTGAAATATCTGTTTGATTGAAAAAAGGGTATTATTCATATAGTACATTACTATACCAGACCAGAATACAATGGAACTTTGAATTAAATAAAAAAATGTAATAATTTAAAGCGCTTTACAGAGCTATCTAGAAAACAATTGATAAAGTTTGATTCATCAACTTAATTAGTAGTACTTAGAGTCCACTTCGTCCCCACACTACGAGTGAAAGGGAAAATGTAAAGACTACCATTAAAGCAGCCCAAGCAAGACTTACTATATCCATGTGAATGATGTCCCCTATCTCGATAAATATGAAGGAATTAGTCCATTATTGTTCACTAATAATAGTGGATCAATAGTGAACAGTCAAAAAGGATTCTGACCCAAGACTATTCATAAATCAATACACTAAATACACTTCAAACAAGTTTTTATATGATTTTTATAGTAGAAATGGGAACCATTAAGCCTACACAAAATAGGCCTTGCCATTCTTGGAAGTAGTACGGGAATGTTATTAATTGAACCCATAGAAACGAAAATCTATTGTTTCGTTTGTTGATCTTGATAAGTAAAAGACATAAACAATGTGGAATGAAGAGAAATCATTCATCCCTGTCTTTCCTAATTTGATTTAATTTTGACTATACTCCCGATTGTCACTCTTGAACCAATCGGGGGATAGCCTATTTCATTCTTGGCTCGAGGTTAGTGCAAAAAGTCTTTCTTTTTGCACTTTTTTCTAAAAAAGCCAATTACCCATTCAATCTAATATTGATTGAATGCCTGCGCATTTATAGACTTTCATGAGTCTGTATCCAAAGTATTTTCTTGCTCTTTTCACACCCACTAATTCACTTGCCTATCCGGCTTAGTTCAATTTAAGCTAAGATCGAGAAGATCCAGTCAGTAGCCACTACATTGTAGTGGAAGGACTTTAAAATTCTCTTCCACTAGAATCTTGAATCTTAGACGCAAGGATTTAAATCCTTTTTAGTTTTGAGAAGCGACAGATGCTTAGAATCAAACAAGTATCAACAGTTCTTTTGCGTCTGTGAGGGAATATAATTCATTGAGTTATATATCGGCCGAACATAATAAGGAATTTTGAGTCTTGTGTTGATCAGGCGACACCCGGATTTGAACTGGGGAAAAAGGATTTGCAGTCCCCCGCCTTACCACTCGGCCATGTCGCCAAAATGATATAAACTAGACTAACATTTTTCCCTCTGGAAGATTACTAAACTTCATTTTTTATTGTACTTCTTTCTATTGAAATAAAAAAATGAAGTTTTTTTTTTTCACAAAACAACAACTCAGGACAAATTGAACCATTAACTATTTAATCTTAATTATTTAATTATTCTTGGATTTGAATCGCATTTTTTACTTAATAAGATAATAAAAATAAGATAATAAAAT
>CM066203.1:55239365-55249365 GCA_033675215.1 Rhodiola kirilowii | reverse complement strand
AGCAATTTACGTGAAGGACTCTCTTTAACGGAATATATAATTTCTTGCTACGGAGCACGCAAGGGGGTTGTGGATACCGCTGTACGAACATCAGATGCTGGCTACCTGACGCGCCGGCTTGTTGAAGTAGTTCAACACATTGTTGTACGTAGAACGGATTGTGGCACCACCCAAGGGTTTTCAGTGAGTCCTCTAAATGGGATGATGTCGGAAAAAGTTTTTATTCAAACATTGATTGGGCGTGTACTAGCAGACGATATATATATGGGCCCGCGATGCATTGCCATTCGAAATAAAGATATTGGTATTGGACTTGTAAATCGATTCTTAACCTTTCGAATACACCCAATATCTATTCGAACTCCCTTTACTTGTAGGAGTATATTTTGGATCTGTCGATTCTGTTATGGACGGAGTCCTACTCATGGCGACCTGGTCGAATTGGGCGAAGCTGTAGGTATTATTGCGGGTCAATCTATTGGAGAACCGGGTACTCAACTAACATTACGAACTTTTCATACTGGTGGAGTATTCACTGGGGGTACTGCAGAACACGTACGAGCCCCCTCTAATGGAAAGATCAAATTTAATGAGGATTTGGTTCATCCCACACGTACACGTCACGGACATCCTGCTTTTCTGTGTTATATAGACTTGTATATAACTATTGAGAGTGAAGACATTCTACATAATGTGAATATTCCACCTAAAAGTTTTCTTTTAGTCCAAAATGATCAATATGTAGAATCCGAACAAGTGATTGCTGAGATTCGGGCAGGAACATACACTTTAAATTTTAAAGAGAAGGTTCGAAAACATATTTATTCTGATTCAGAGGGAGAAATGCACTGGAGTACCAATGTGTACCATGCATCTGAATTTACATATGGTAATGTTCATTTCTTACCAAAAACAAGCCATTTATGGATATTAGCAGGAGGGTCGTGCAGATCCAGTGTAGTCCCTTTTTCGCTTCACAAAGATCAAGATCAACTGAACATTGATTCGCTTTCTGTGGAACGAAGATATAGTTCTAACCGCTCAGTGACTAATAAGCAAGTGAAACATAAACTCTTTCGTTCGGATATTTCTGGTAAAAAAGAAGGCAATCTTCCTGTTTATTCAGAATTAAATCAAATCATATATACTGGTCGTTGCAATATACTATATCCTGCTATTCTCTATCAGAATTCGAATTTATTGTCAAAGAGGCGAAGCAATAGATTCATCCTTCCATTCCAGTCGATTCAAGAACGAAACAAAGAAACAATGCTCTATTCAGATTCCGATATCTCGGTTGAAATACCCATAAATGGTATTTTCCGCAGAAATAGTATTCTTGGGTATTTCGATGATCCTCAATACAGAAGAAACAGCTCAGGAATTACTAAATATGGGACTATGGAGGTGCATTCAATCGTAAAAAAAGAGGATTTGGTTGATTATCGAGGGGCAAAAGAATTTAAGCCAAGATACCAAATGCAAGTAGATCGCTTTTTTTTCATTCCTGAGGAAGTACATATTTTGCCTGGATCTTCTTCCATAATGGTGCGGAATAATAGTATCATTGTAGGAGATACACTAATTACTTTAAATATAAGAAGCCGAGTAGGCGGATTGGTCCGAGTGGAGAGAAAAAAAAAAGGATTGAACTTCAAATATTTTCTGGAGATATTTATTTTCCTGGAGAGACAGATGGGATAGTCCGACACAGCAGCATCTTAATACCACCAGGAGCGGGAAAAACAAATTCGAAGGAATCAAAAAATAAATGGAAAAATTGGATTTATGTCCAAGGGATCACACCGACCAAGACAAAGTATTTTGTTTTGGTTCGACCTGTAGAAACATATGAAATAGCAGACGGTATAAATTTATCAACACTTTTTCCTCAGGATCCCTTGCAGGAAAGGGATAACATGAAATTTCGAGTTGTCAATTATATTCTTTATGGAAATGGCAAAGTCCTTTTTGGAATTCCTGACACAAGTAGTCAATTAGTTCGAACTTGTTTAGTATTGAATTGGAACCACGATAAAAAAGGTTCTTCTATCGGGGAGGCCCATGTTTCCTTTGTTCAAGTAAGGACAAATGATCTGATTCGAGATTTTATAAGAATCGACTTAGTCAACTCCCCCCTTTCGTATACCGGAAAAAGGAACGATTCATCCGGTTCATGGTTGATCTATAATACTGGATCAAGGCGCACCTATATCAATCCGTTTTATTCCAAGGCATGGATTCAACAACCCCTTATCCAAAATCAAGTAACTATTCGTACCTTGTTGAATAGAAATAACGAATATCAATCTTTGATAATTTTGTCATCATCCAATTGTTTTCGAATGGGGCCATTTAACAGTGTAAAATATCACAATGGAATAAAAGAAGCACTTAAAAGAGACCCCCCCATAGTTTCAGTTAGTAAATTGAAATCATTGGGTTCCTTAGGAACAGCCCTTCCAATTATGAATTTTTACCATTTACTAACCCATAATCAAATCTTGGTAATGAAATATTTTCAATTTGACAATTTTAAACAGACTTTTGAAATAATTCAATATTTTTTAATGGATGAAAATGGAAGGATTTCGAATCCCGATCTATGCAGTAAAAAATTTTTGAATCCATTTCATTTGAATTGGTATTTTATCCATTGTAATTTTTGTGAAGAGAGACCCACAATAATTAGTCTTGGGCAGTTTATTTTTGAAAATGCATGTATAGCGAAAAACAGGCCCCACCTAAAATCGGGTCAAGTTTTAATTGTTCAAGTCGATTCTATAATAATTAGATCAGCTAAACCCTATTTAGCCACGCCAGGAGCAACTGTTCATGGACATTATGGAGAAACCCTTTCTACAGGGGATACTTTTGTTACATTTATATATGAAAAATCAAGATCTGGTGATATAACGCAGGGTCTTCCAAAAGTGGAACAAGTCTTGGAAGTACGTTCGATTGATTCAATATCGATGAACCTAGAAAAGAGAGTTGAGGGTTGGAATGAGCATATAACAAGAATTCTTGGAATTCCTTGGGGATTCTTGATTGGTGTCGAGCTAACTATAGTGCAAAGTCGTATCTCTTTGGTTAATAAGATACAAAAGGTTTATCGATCCCAGGGTGTGCAGATTCATAATAGGCATATAGAAATTATTGTACGTCAAATAACATCAAAAGTTTTAGTTTCAGAAGACGGAATGTCTAATGTTTTTTCACCCGGAGAACTAATTGGATTGTTGCGAGCGGAACGAACGGGGCGTGCTTTGGACGAAGCAATCTGTTACCGAGCTATTTTATTGGGAATAACAAGAGCATCTCTGAATACTCAAAGTTTCATATCCGAAGCGAGTTTTCAAGAAACCGCTCGAGTCTTAGCAAAAGCTGCTCTAAGGGGTCGTATAGATTGGTTGAAGGGCCTAAAAGAAAACGTTGTTTTGGGAAGTATGATACCCGTTGGTACCGGATTCAAAGAATTAGTACATCGTTCAAGGCAACATAACAACAAAAACAAAAAGCAAAATTTATTTGAGGGGAAAATAAAAAATATTTTGTTCCAACATAGAGATTTTTTGCATTCTTACATTTCAAAGAATTCCCATGATACATCAGAACAATCATTTCTAGGATTTACTGATTTCTAAGAGCGGATTCAGCCCTTTTAACTAGTTTTTAACTAGTCTGTAGTTGATCCGGCCATTTAATTTGGTAATAAGTAAGAAAAATAATAAGGAATACAAATAGAAAGGAATTAATGCCTTGGATTGTGTATCAACGGCCAGTTTCCGGTAGAAGTGAAAGTTCCATCGGAACAATTATTTATTTTATTTCAGGGTACGTCGTCTCTTTTTTTTTTTTAAGAGAGGAAGTGTGGAGAGAAATGACAAAAAGATATTGGAACATCAATTTGGAAGAGATGATGGAAGCGGGAGTTCATTTTGGTCATGGTACTAGAAAGTGGAATCCGAGAATGGCACCTTATATCTCTGCAAAGCGTAAAGGTATTCATATTACAAATCTTACTAGAACTGCTCGCTTTTTATCAGAAGCTTGTGATTTAGTTTTTGATGCAGCAAGTAAGGAAAACCAATTTTTAATTGTTGGGACCAAAAAAAAAGCAGCTGATTCAGTAGCCCGAGCTGCAATAAGGGCTCGATGTCATTATGTTAATAAAAAATGGCTCGGTGGTATGTTAACGAATTGGTCCACGACAGAAACACGACTTCATAAGTTCCGGGATTTAAGAATGGAACAAAAATTGGGGGGGATCAACCGTCTTCCGAAAAGAGATGCAGCTATGTTGAAGAGACAATTATCGCACTTGCAAACATATCTGGGTGGAATTAAATATATGACAGGTTTACCCGATATTGTAATCATCATTGATCAGCAAGAAGAAGATACGGCTCTTCGAGAGTGTATCACTTTAGGAATTCCAACGATTTGTTTAATTGATACAAATTGTGACCCCGATCTTGCAGATATTTCGATTCCAGCGAATGATGACGCTATAGCTTCGATCCGATTAATTCTTAACAAACTAGTATTTGCTATTTGTGAGGGTCGTTCTAGATATATAAGAAAGCCTTGATTAATATAATAATAAGATAAAATGACTTTTGGACCTCCATAGATTTTGAGAATTGCTTGTACGGGTCTGGAATGAAAAAAGAAAAATAAATGGGGATATTATGCGATTTGTTGGTATACAAAATATAAAATTCAAAAAAGCGACGATTGAATCAAAATAATTCCTTTTCAAGTTCTATTTCTGTCAGAGGGCAATATGAACGTTCTATCATGTTCCATCAACATATTCTATGCTATATCCGGTGTGGAAGTAGGCCAACATTTGTATTGGCAAATCGGGGGTTTCCAAGTGCATGCCCAGGTACTTATCACTTCTTGGATTGTAATTCTTATCTTATTAGGTTCAACCGCTATTGCTATTCGGAATCCACAAACTATTCCGACTAGCAGTCAGAATTTTTTCGAGTACATTCTTGAATTCATTCGAGACGTGAGTAAAACTCAGATTGGAGAAGAATATGGTCCTTGGGTTCCCTTTATTGGAACTCTGTTTCTGTTTATTTTTGTTTCAAATTGGTCCGGGGCTCTTTTACCTTGGAAACTTATACAGTTACCTGAAGGGGAGTTAGCTGCACCTACGAATGATATAAATACTACTGTTGCTTTAGCTTTACTCACGTCACTAGCCTATTTTTATGCGGGTCTTAGCAAAAAGGGATTGGGTTATTTTGGTAAATACATTCAACCAACTCCAATTCTTTTACCCATTAATATCTTAGAAGATTTCACAAAACCTTTATCACTTAGTTTTCGACTTTTCGGGAATATATTAGCTGATGAATTAGTAGTTGTTGTTCTTGTTTCTTTAGTACCTTCAGTGGTTCCTATACCTGTCATGTTCCTTGGATTATTTACAAGCGGTATTCAAGCTCTGATTTTTGCAACTTTAGCTGCGGCTTATATAGGAGAATCGATGGAGGGCCATCATTGACTTGTTTTTGATTTCGAAATAAGCTCTTTAACTTAGATAAAAGCAAAGTAATACTAATATTAGGACATTGTTTGTTTTTAAAAAAATTGTAATTGCATGAGCTTAAATCAATCAAATACTAAGATTGCTATGCAATGATTCGATCTAATGAATTCGTCTATTTTTCTAGAATAATGAAATGATAAAAAAAGGAATAAAAGAGGAAAAAACTCGATTCCTAAAAAATGGGTTGGTAGGAGAGCGTGTGTTGGCCTCGGTATCTCTAATTTAATGATTATAAGTCAACTCTTGGAACTTTTTCGAAGACGTATTCTAGAATCTGAGTGACTCTAAGATAGGAATAGTAGGTTTACATTATCTAAGGCGGACTTGTATATGTGATAATGGATTAGGGATATATAACCTAAGGATAGATCTAATTTGATTTATTGCTATAAATTGAGACGGGGATTTCAATAGAAGTACTTCCCTTTCGTCTGTGACTCTGAATGAATTGAATAAGAAACGAAATCAAGAAAAAGACCGAAGAATAAAAAGAACAATTCGGGACAAAGCAACGGACGAAGTAAAGTTGTGGGACTTCACATCAGAGTTCTGAGTTACTTCGCCTGGATCAATTTTAGTGATGGAATAATTTAGTTCTAATTCATTGGTTGCTTGTATCATTAACCATTTCTTTATTTTGGTTCGAGGAACTTATAATGAATCCACTGGTTTCTGCTGCTTCCGTTATTGCTGCTGGATTAGCCGTTGGACTTGCTTCTATTGGACCTGGAGTTGGTCAGGGTACTGCTGCAGGCCAAGCTGTAGAAGGTATTGCGAGACAACCCGAGGCAGAGGGAAAAATAAGAGGTACTTTATTGCTTAGTCTGGCTTTCATGGAAGCTTTAACAATTTATGGACTAGTTGTAGCATTAGCGCTTTTATTTGCAAATCCCTTTGTTTAATCTAATCCTAGAAATCTAAATAAAAATCCATCTTTTTTATTCCCCTGTCCTTCCCGTCCAAAATTTAACTCCTCCAATTCCTTATTAGTTAAGCTAATGCCCAATTTCCGGGAAGGACAGATTTTGGGTGGGGGTGTTCGCATATCACCTTGCTTTTTTCCTTCCCCTTCTTAGTCCAATAGAACTGAAATGTTTCAACAAACACGAGTTATTTCCCAAGTAACATAAGTCCTAGTATCGAATTATCATTCGTAGTCGAAATTGAAAAAGTCAAATCTAGTTCTACATAGAATAGATTTTTGACGCGGTTTAGCAATAAAATACAGGGGGGGCGAAGTGATACAAAAAGAACTCTGTTTGCCTTTTTTATTCTAGGGAGATCATATGAAAAACGTAACCAATTCTGTCGTTTATTTGGGTCACTGGTCATCCGCCGGGAGTTTCGGGTTTAATACCGATATTTTAGCAACAAATCCAATAAATCTAAGTGTAGTGCTTGGTGTATTGATCTTTTTTGGAAAGAGAGTGTGTGCGAGTTGTTTTTTTTCAAAAAGGGGCTGGATCGGACCAGCTGCACCTTTTTATTATAACTAGAAAAAAGTGCATAATCCCACGAATTACTTCTGAATAACTTAAGAAATCATATGGAAGAACCATAGCATTTCGTGAGTTTTTGGTAAATCTATTTTTATTCTCTATGAACCAATAAAGTAGGCCCAATAGCATGGTTAAAGCAAAACCGTTTGAAATCCGGCGCAGCATGGTACTCTTTCTACCACTATGTTAATGGTTTTTATTATAATTGGAATTTTTTTCGATATATAACACTCATGTCGATAAACTAATTTGAACCATTTATTGGAAAAATGGGTGTTTCACCCACTTTTTTTATCCAATGCTGACGTGATGGGATGACCTATGTATAAAATACGGTAAGAAGCTTTTTTGGATTTGAAAAAAAAAAAGAAACAACTTTGCTGACAATTACATATACATATTATTTTTTCTGTGGTTAGAAGAGTCCTCCGAATATTCTGGTCTTGTATTAGCGATCTGGTTCAATATTTTGAGTTTCGAATATGAACAGAAAAAAGAGGATAGGCTCATTCCATTCAACAAAAAATATGGGATAATAAATAAGAAAGAGTTGGAATATTTGAGCGTGAGAGCCAAATGAATCGAAAGATTCATGTTTGGTTCGGGAAGGGATCGTGAAAGTTTTGAAATGAATGGAAAGAAAATCCACTTTCATTAAATGATTTATTAGATAATCGAAAACAGAAAATCTTGAATAGTATTCGAAATTCAGAAGAATTACGTGAGGGGGCTATCGAACAGCTGGAAAACGTACGAGCTCGTTTACGGAAAGTGGAAATGGAAGCAGATCAGTTTCGAGTGACTGGATACTCTGAAATAGAACAAGAAAAAGTAAATTTGATAAATTCAACTTATAAGACTTTGGAACAATTAGAAAATTACAAAAACGAAACCATTCATTTTGAACAACAAAGAGCAATTACTCAAGTGCGACAACTGGTTTTTCAACAAGCTTTACAAGGGGCTCTAGGAACTCTGAATAGTTGTTTGAACAATGAGATACATTTACGTACTATCAGCGCGAATATTGGCATGTTTGGGGCGATGAAAGAAATAACTGATTAGGTTTTCTACTGTAGGCATTAGTTTTTTTTTGCTCCAAAAAAAGTATTAAGGAATACTTATGGTAACCATTCGAGCCGACGAAATTAGTAATATTATCCGTGAACGTATTGAGCAATATAATAGAGAAGTCAAGATTGTAAATACCGGGACCGTACTTCAAGTAGGCGACGGCATTGTGCTCGTATTCATGGTCTTGACGAAGTCATGGCAGGCGAATTAGTAGAATTTGACGAGGGTACTGTAGGTATTGCCTTGAATTTAGAATCCAATAATGTTGGTGTTGTATTAATGGGCGACGGTTTGAGGATACAAGAAGGAAGTTCTGTCAAAGCAACAGGAAGAATTGCTCAGATACCGGTGAGTGAGGGTTATTTGGGTCGTGTTATAAATGCTCTGGCTAAACCGATTGATGGTAGAGGCGAAATTTCCGCTTCTGAATTTCGGTTAATTGAATCTCCCGCTCCCGGTATTATTTCAAGACGGTCCGTATATGAACCTCTTCAAACAGGGCTTATCGCTATTGATTCCATGATCCCTATAGGACGAGGTCAGCGAGAATTAATTATTGGAGACAGACAGACCGGGAAAACCGCCGTAGCCACAGATACAATTCTGAATCAACAAGGAAAAAATGTAATATGTGTTTATGTAGCTATTGGTCAAAAGGCATCTTCCGTGGCCCAGGTAGTGACGACTTTTCAGGAAAGGGGAGCGCTAGAATATACTATTGTGATAGCCGAAACGGCGGATTCTCCTGCTACATTACAATACCTCGCGCCTTATACTGGAGCAGCTTTAGCTGAATATTTTATGTATCGTAAACAACATACTTTAATTATTTATGATGATCTATCCAAGCAAGCACAAGCTTATCGACAAATGTCTCTTCTATTACGAAGACCTCCCGGTCGGGAAGCTTATCCAGGAGATGTTTTTTTATTTACATTCGCGCCTTTTGGAAAGAGCTGCTAAATTAAGTTCTAGTTTAGGTGAAGGAAGTATGACTGCTTTACCAATAGTTGAGACCCAATCCGGAGATGTTTCGGCTTATATTCCTACTAATGTCATTTCCATTACAGATGGACAAATATTTTTATCCGCCGATCTATTCAATGCTGGAATCAGACCTGCTATTAATGTGGGTATTTCTGTCTCCAGAGTAGGATCTGCAGCTCAAATTAAAGCCATGAAAGAAGTAGCTGGGAAATTAAAATTGGAACTGGCGCAATTCGCAGAATTAGAAGCCTTTGCACAATTCGCTTCTGATCTTGATAAAGCTACCCAAAATCAATTGGCAAGAGGTCAAAGATTACGTGAATTACTTAAACAATCTCAATCCGCCCCTCTTACCGTGGAAGAACAAATAATGACTATTTATACTGGAACGAATGGTTATCTTGATTCATTAGAAATTGGACAAGTAAGGAAATTTCTCGTTGAATTACGTAATTACTTAAAAACAAACAAACCTCAATTCCAAGAAATTATATCTTCGACCAAAACATTTACTGAGGAAGCAAAAATCCTTTTGAAAGACGCTATTCAGGAACAGTTGGAACGCTTTCTGCTTCAGGAACAACCATAAAGAAATTAATCCCTTTTTCCAATTTTCTTGATCTAGAAAAAGAAGATGGCAATAAATTGCGTCCAATAGGATTTGAACCTATACCAAAGGTTTAGAAGACCTATGTCCTATCCATTAGACAATGGACGCCTTTCATTACGATTTTTTTTTATTTTTACTTTTATATCTCTTATTCGGGAAAAAATAGAAATAGAATAGGGTTTTTTGTGATAGAATCAGGATAATTGTCTATTCAATTCAATAATGCAGTCATTCATTCTGCATTCGATTTCATTGAATTCT